>CAUYON010134656.1:0-40931 GCA_963573935.1 Arctocebus calabarensis | reverse complement strand
TAGCTGGGACTACAGGCGCCTGCCACAACGCCCGGCCATTTTTTGGTTGCAGCCGTCATTGTTGTTTGGCAGGCCCGGGCTGGATTCGAACCCGCCAGCTCAGGTGTACGTGGCTGGCACCTTAGCCTGTTGAGCCACAGGAGCCAAGCCTATGTAAAATAATTTGTTCTGTAAAATTTGGATTTAGTGGAAAGGCTGCACTCAAGGATCCACAGGCCCGATGTGGCCCCAAGGAGGCATGTTTCTTACCCCTGGAATGTCCCCAGAGATCCAAGACAGAAAGATATGTACAGAGGCCTCTTGGGCCAGCCCAACAAAGTACCACAAACTGGGTGGCTCAAAACAATAGCCAGTTGGGGCGGCGCCTGTGGCTCAGCGAGTAGGGCGCTGGCCCAATATACCAAGGGTGGTGGGTTCAAACCCGGCCCTGGCCGAACTGCAAAACAAAAAAATGGCCGGGTGTTGTGGCGGGCGCCTGTAGTCCCAGCTACTCAAGAGTCTGAGGCAAGAGAATTGCTTAAGGCCAAGAGCTGGAGGTTGCTGTGAGCTGTGTGATGCTACAGCACTCTACTGAGGGTGATAAAGTGAGACTCTCTCTCTACAAAAACAAAAAACAAAAAACCAATAGCCAGTTGTCCTTCCACAGTCCTGGAGGCCAAAAGTCCAAAATCCAGGGGTCTGCCAAGCTGTGCTCCTTCTCAGGGTTCCAGGGAGGGTCCTCCCGCCTCTCTCAGCTCTGGGGGCCCTAAACATCCATGGCTTATAGTCACATTGATCCAGCTAGCCTCTTGACTGTCTCCACATGCTGGCTCCTCTGTGTCTCTGTCTCTCTTAAGGACGCCAGCCTACATGATTGAAGGCTACCTTGTCCTGTCTCAATCCTGAATTCAGCCATGCATCATTTAATGACAGGGCTGTGTTGTGAGGAATATATCATCAGGCAATTTTGTTATGGGGACATCACAGAGTGTGCTCACACAGCCTGGGACAGCAGGATACATGCTGAATTCTCATACTCAACACTTTGGACAGCCAGAACACAAAGGTTCTGTTTATAGACATATTTATGTCTGTATACGCATCTAAACAGGCTGGGCATAGTGGCTCATGCCTGTAATCAAAGCACTCTGGGAGGCCAAGGCGGGTGGATTGTCCGAGCTCATGAGTTCGAGATCAGCCTGAGCAAGACAGAAACCCCCATCTCTAAAAATAGCCAAGCAGTGTGGCAGGTACCTGTTGTCCCAGCTACTCCAGAGGCTGAGGCAAGAGGGTTACTTGAGCCCAGGAGTTTGAGGTTGCTGTGAGCTATGATGCCATAGCAGTTTATTGAGGGAGACAAAATGAAACTCTTTGTCTCAATAAAAACAACCAACCAACCAAACAAACAAACAAAAACAAATAAAAACACATCGAAACATGCAGCACATGCTTAAGCAAAATGTTAGTATAGCACATGGCTATACATCTATTAAGTATCCCATTTCCAGATAAGCTCCCCACTACATGGGTACCGGGATCAACATGTCTCTTCTAGGGGCTATACTTCATCCCACAGCAGCATCTACCCGAGCTCATGCAGCAAATAACTGCCACAAGGGCTCCCAGAGCTGTCCTGAGAGTCTTTTTTTTTTTTTTTTTGAGACCGAGCCTCAAGCTGTCACCCTGGATAGAGTGCTGTGGCATTACAGCTCACAGCAACCTCCAATTCCTGGGCTCAAGCGCGTCTCCTGCCTCTGCCTCTCAAGTAGCTGGGACTGCAGGCGCCTGTCACAACGCTCGGCCATTTTTTGGCTGCAGCCGTCATTGTTGTTTTCGAACTCACCTGCTCAGGTGTACGTGGCTGGCGCCTTAGCCTGCTGAGCCACAGGCACCGAGCCTGTCCTGAGAGTCTTACACAAGCCCATTTGCTCCCAAGGAATGGCCCCATTTTGCAGATGAGGAAACTGAGGCCCTGTGGCAGGTGTGAGACCAGAGCCTGACACCATGCGGGACTCTTGGCTCAGGAGTCCATCTGGGCTCTGGGCCTGTTGTTCCCACCAACTCCAACCAGGACCTGGGTCTGGGGGCTTTCAGTCCTGCCTCCTGGGGTTATGGTCAGGGAGGAATGAGACCTTAATTCCTCAGGATGACATTAATGCAAGGCCTCTTTCTAAGTGTCCTGTGGTGTGCCCAGCTCACTGGTTTGGGTGAGTGGGTGGGGGCATTCAGCGTGGGGGCTGCCTGTACAGATAATTAGCTAGCAGAGTCAGGTGGGGGAGGGGGGACAATTTGCTGAGGAGGGGCAGAAACAAATACCAGGCTTCCAAATTAAGCTCTGGGGAATGCACCAGCTAGACAGCGGGGAGCCTTGAAACCACCAATTAGGTTCAGCTGGGATGATCCAACATTCGGGCCAAAGAATAAGACCAATGCCCAGCTCCTGCCACTAGGACACTCCTGGGTGCTGGGGAGGTGGGTTGATGGCCCAGTTACCATTCAACCACCTAGCCCCTCTCCAGGCCTCAGTTTCCCTATCTGTATAATGGAGACCAAGTGAGCCTTTCTGGAAAGGCGCCAGGGTAGCCTGAAGCCTGGACCTCTGCCCTGGGTGGTCGGGGTGGACAGACAACCAGCTGCCAGGGCTTTGTTCCTGCCCCACCCTGGCCAGCACCAGACTGGCCGGCCTGCATTCCTGCACTGATTTATGGTGGCCAGGGAGGCCTGTTTCCCCTTCAGCTGCCTGAGGGGCGTGGGGCCTACAGGTAGACCTGGCTGGCTGGGCCCATGGGTTTGGGTGGGCACAAACACAAAGAGGCCTGTGCGCACACATACACATGGTCACATAGCAGGCCTTATTGTCTGACCCCTGCTGCAGGTACCTGCATCTCCAACCTCTCAAAGATTATTTCCATCACCCAAGTCCATGGACTTACAAACTTGCCTGGGAGAAAAAAATTAAAAACAAACAAAAAAACAACTTGCCTGGGGTTTTGTCTCTTTTGTTTCCAGTGTCTCAAATCTGGCCAAGCACACGGTAGTTGCTTAATAAATGCTTGTTGCATAAACCTTGATTTTTCTTAGCTGCAAAGAGGGCAGCTAAGTGAGCTAGGCACAATTATTCAGAAGGATTTGTGGGAGGGTTTCATCACCGGAGATGTCCTGGGTGAATATGTCCCCCCAGAAATTCACATCTACCCAGAATCTCAGAATGAGGTCTCATATGGGAAAAGGCCTTTGCAGACATCATCAGGTTGAGATAAGGTCACACTGGAATAGGGTGGTCCTAAATTCAATGGCTAGTATCCTTATAAGAGAAGAAATGGATACAGAGAGGAAAGAGGCAGAGGCTAGGCAATGCAGCCACAAGTCAAGGATGCTTAGAGCCCCCAGAGTTTGGGGAGGCAGGAAGGACCTTGCCCTGAAACTCTGGAGAGAACGTGACCCTCTCTACACATTGATTTCAGATTTCTGGGCTCTGAAACCAAGAAAAGATGGATTTTTGTTGTTTTAAGGCTCCAGTTTATGGTCATTTGTTAACGGCAGCCCTAGGACATGAATACAGGTATCAGAGAATCTTAGGCCCTTCCTGGACAAGGAGGAAAACCTCTGAGATTGTCAGGGTTGTCTGCCCTCCCTGAACACTTTTCCTAGGTCCAGACACCACAAGTGACTTCACCACCACTTCTCAGTTTCCCCATATTTCAAGAAAAAGGACTTGATAAAACATAGCAGCTTTACCCTGAGTACTTGGGACCATCACTAGTCCTAGACCTCGGGTGGAGAAACTGAGGCTCAGAGCAGGGAACAGCTGCTCCAGCAAAGGTGGGAGTGCGGGGTAAGTCACTCCTCAACCCCAGGCCAAATGGTGGGCTCACAGGCCTGCAGCAGGGCTGTCAGACCCCTGAGGGGCCAGGGCATTGATCCCAGACCATAAAGAGAGACATGCAGCACCCCCCACCCCCCCCAGCTGTTGGTGGAGCCAGCAGTTTTAATGGCCATTGCTGTGGGCAGCCAGCAACAAAGCTGGGCAGTAAAGGCTGCCACAGCTTTATGGAGCTCTGGCTTCCAGTTCCGTTCCTCTGCGGGGTGCATTCCACCCTGGCCAGCTGGTTGAGGCCCTAGGAATGGAGAACAGGGGACAGTGTCAAGGCTTCCAGTGGCGGTGTCCAGGCCCTCCTTGTGGACCAGTAGGCCCAGTCACCTGTCCTTGAAAGGCTCTAAGGTGGGATTGCTGGCGCACAAAACACCCCGTCCCACACCCAGGCCTCACTCCTCACCTGAATTCTCCAGCAGAAGCCTGCCCCTCTCAAAGATAAAGCAGAAAGACCTAAAAATGGGACCCTATCATACACCAGGCTGGAGATTGAGCAAAATCTCTGGAAACCCCCTCCCAGGGGTTGGGGCCAGGAGAGCTCACCCTGCCCTGCCCACTGCCTGATTTCCCTGGGGCCACAATATGATCAAGGGAGGCACCAAGAATGGGCTGAGACCCCTCCCCAGGACATCCAAGCCCCCATTTGCCTAGTATTTATATATATTTTTTGAGACAAAACCTCAAGATGTCACCCTGGGTAGAGTGCTGTGGCATCACAGCTCACAGCAACCTCCAACTCCTGGGCTTAAGTGATTCTCTTGTCTCAGCTCCCATGTAGCTGGGACTACAGGTGCCCACTATAATACCCAGCCATTTTTTGGCTGTATTTGTCATTATTTGGCAGGCATGGGCTGGATTTGAACCCTCCAGCTCTGGTGTATGTGGCCAGCGCCTTAGCCACTTGAGCTACAGGCGCCAAGCCATGCCTAGTATTGATATTGACTTAGTCGCCCTGGTCTCCCAGACATCTTTTGTCCTCATAACACTTCTACCAATCACTGTCATCCCATCATCACTGATTTTCTGGCTTGCTGCCATCTTGTCATTGTCCCAGCTATGTGGATTTATATATACATTTGTCTGGTTTCTTGCCTATCTCTTCCAGAACAAGTGGGATTCTTTTCTTGTTCCCAGCGTCTACTATCAGGCTGAGCACACTGCAGTGTTACATAAACCTCATTTCTCAGTGTAATGTGTCCTTCTCTATAGTTGAGATGCACTAGCACATGGCTCAGCACTGGGGCAGGCCTGGGCATCTGGCCCTAAGGGGTTCCCAACCCAGCAAGTCCACCTCCTGCCATGTGGGATAGAGCTCCATGTCACATGAGATCACAGGAGGCACTCACTGAGGCATGTTGGCCAACAGGTGAATGAATGAATGAAAGCAATATCCAGGTCCCTTGGGGCCAATGCAGGGGTGTGAGAAGGCCTGAGGGTGGAGGGTACTTGGAGGAAGCACCCAGGGTTCCCATGGGGAAGGGGTTGAAAGCCTGAGATAACCTCCACAAGGCCCCAGAAGGGCAAACAGGAAATTCTTGTTTGTGGCAAAATCGCAATAAATTTCCTCCACCCCACCTCCCATAGAACCTGGGCTTAGGGGGGTTTTATCGCTCATGACTCCCAGAGCCACCTGTGAGAGCAGGGAGGTTTACTACAGGGTCTCGGGACCTCTGTGGAACTGGGGAGGTCAGCCCAGGCTTGGAAACCCCCTCCCAAATCCACCAGCTCTGAGAAGAGGAAGGGAAGGTCAAGAAGAGAGCCCCAAAGCTTGAGAAAAATCCAAAGGGATGAGCTCAATTTGTGGCATGTTTGCCAGGAAAAGAGGGGGCTACCAGAGGCCACTTTGCGGCCGCCTCTCCCTCAGTTGGGCTGGCCCTGGGGCAGCTGCCCAGGGTCATATCACCTGTACTTGATTTCCCAGCAAACCCTAGGCAGGCCCTACCTAGGCAGTCCTGTCTGCTCCCAGCAGCTATGGGAGGCCAGGGGTGGTGTCCAGCTCAAGGCTGAGGGGCCCAGGCTATAAAGAAACCACCCATCTGCAGGGCCCCCTGGGAGGACTTTGCCCCCTGCAATGGCCCCCTCCCGTCTCCCAGGTGGCTCCAAAGTCCACAGGGCCCCATCTCAGGGGTGAGGCCACAGGGCCAGGAGTGGGGGACCCCAGGAGTATGGAGATCTGGTTTGGCTTCTGTCACCACAGCACCAAAATTGGGAAAAACCAAGAAACAACACAAATTGTCAATTATTCAGCCTCTGAGAATGCCAACTTCAGATTTGGCAAAGAGGCATCAGATAGTGGAAAACTTTTAAAAGGTACATTTTGCACCATCCAATGAGGGTGGTATAGGAAACCAAAGAAAGAAGTGTGTTTTCCTCTAAGGCCAGACACAGGTTTGCAAATGCTCAGAAAAGGCAGGTGTGGGTCTGAGTCAGCAGCCACACCCTCTGGGTAGTGGCCAAAGCCACCCAAGTGCCTCCATGCCCAGAGGGAGGGAAAGAGAGAAACCCCTACTGATGCACCAGGGACCACACTGAGCATTTGGGGACTCTGGCCCCACTCAGGAGTATGAGCAAACAGAGCAGAGAATCCTGACTGAGATCAAGAAAGTCTCAAAGGTCCCAAAAGAGGGAGTCCTTTAATTTCATCTATTTAAATAAAAAAAAAAATCTCTTAAAAATAGGCCGGGCACAGTGGTTCACATCTGTAATCCTAACACTCTAGGAGGTGGAGGCAGGAGAATCCCTTGAGCTCAGGAGTCTGAGACCAGCCTGAGCAAGATCAAGACTCTGTCTCTACTAATTTTTTTTTTTTCTTTTTTGCAGTTTTTTGGCCGGGGCTGGGTTTGAACCCGTCACCTCCAGCATATGGGGCTGGCGCCCTACTCCTTTGAGCCACAGACGCCGCCTTAAATTTTTTTTTTTTTTAAGACAGAGCCTCAAGCTGTTGTCCTGGGTAGAGTGGTGCTGTGACATCACAGCTCACAGCAACCTCCAACTCCTGGGCTTAAGCGATTCTCCTGCCTCAGCCTCCTAAATAGCTGGGACTACAGGTGCTGCCACAATGCCCAGCTAGTTTTTGATTGCAATTGTCATTGTTGTTTGGCAGGTCCAGGCTGGTTTCGAACCTGCCAGCTCCGGTGTATGTGGCTGGTGCCTTAGCCACTTGAGCCACAAGGCACCAAGCCTCTGTCTCTATTAAAAACAGAAAAATTAGCTGGGGCCAGGTGCAGTGGCTCAAGCCTGTAATCCTAGTACTCTGGAAGGTTGGCAGGTGGATGGCTTAAACTTAGGAGTTCGAGACCAGTCCAAGCAAGAGCAAGACCCCAACTCTAAAAACTAGCTGGGAGTTGGGCGGCGTCTGTGGCTCAGTCAGTAAGGCGCCGGCCCCATATACCGAGAGTAGCAGGTTCAAATCCAGCCCCGGCCCAACTGCAACAAAAAAATAGCCGGGTGTTGTGGCAGATGCCTGTGGTCCCAGCTACTCGGGAGGCTGAGGCAAGAGAATGGCCTAAGCCCAGGAGTTAGAGGTTGCTGTGAGCTGTGTAACACCACAGCACTCTACCGAGGGCAATAAAGTGAGACTGTCTCTACTAGCTGGGAGTTGTAGCAGGCGCCTGTAGTCGCAGCTACTTGGTAGGCTGAGGCAAGAGGGTCATTTGAACCCAGGAATTTAAGGTTGCTGTGAGCTATGACACATGGCACTCTAGCCTGGACAACAGAGTGAAAATCTATCTTAAAAAACGACCCAGGCAGGGCACAGTGGCTCACGCCTGTAATCCTAGCACTCTGGGAGTGGGAGGAGGGTGGATTGCTTGAGTTCACGAGTTTGAGACCAGCCTAAGTGAAAGCAAGACCCCATCTCTTAGTACGAAAATAGAAAAATTTAGGCAAGAGGATTGCTTGAGCCCAAAAGTTGGAGGTTGCTGTGAGTGATTCCACGGCACTCTACCCAGGGCAACATTAGTAGCATTAGTGCATTCAAAATGCTGTATTATTACCACCATGATCTAGCTTAAGAACTTTCCATCACAGGCGAGGCATGGTGGCTCACCCTGGTAATCTTAGTGCTCTGGGAGGCAAAGGCGGGTGGACTGCCTGAGCTCACAGGTTGGAGACTAGCCTGAGCAAAAGTGAGACACCATTTCTAAAAATAGGCATTGCAGCTACGCAGGAGGCTGAGGCAAGAGAATCACTTGAGCCCAATTGTTTGAGGTTGCTGTGAGCTATGATGCCATGGCACTCTACCAAGGGTGACAAAGTGAGACTCTGTCTCAAAAAAAAAAAAGAAAGAAAGAAAAAAAAGAAAGGAGGAGGGTGCTGGCCCCATTTGCCAGAGGTGGTGGATTCAAACCCAGCCCGGGCCAAAACCACAAAAAAAAAAAAAAAAGGAAAAAGAAGATTCCATCACCCCAAAAGAAGACTTCATCTCTATTAGCAGTCACTCCCCAGCCCCTGGTGACCATGAATACATTTCCCATCTCTATGGATCTGCCTGTTCTAGACATTCCACAACAACAGACTCTCACACTGTGTGTCTTTCTGTGTCTGGCTTCTCTCAATGGGTGTGAGGTCCTCAAGGTCCATCCACCTTTAACCTGTGTATCAGAGCCTCATTCCTTTTCATGGCTGAGTGATATTCCAGTGATTGGGTAAATTTCCTTGTATCTGCCTGTTCATTCATTTGTTAATGGACACTTGGCCTATTTCTACCTTTTAGCTGTTCCGAATTGTGCTGCTATGAACGTGCATACATAAGCTCATCTACTTTTGTATCCTTTGGGTTTTAGACAAGAAATAACTAATTGCAACTCCAATGTTTAAACAAAGTTAAACCAAACTGGCTAGTTTTTGTCCCTTGAGCCACCCATAAAACACTCAAACATGTTTACCAGGATGGTAAATCAGATGACATTTCCTTCTTGCACTCACTGTTCCAGAGGTGAAGGGTCTAAACAGCTTTGAAATTAAGATTAAGATCGGGCCAGGCCTCTCCCTTGCTCAGGGGCCAACTGTTGCTCCCTCAAGAGAAGATTCAACTTCCTGCCCCGTCTTTCAGGCTCAAGCCTGCTGGCCCTCCATTATGTCTCTAGTTTTTGTCCTTCCACTCACTCTGCTGAAGCCACCCACTTGGTTCTGCCCCAGGGCCTTTGTACCTGCTGCCCCCTACCTGGAGTCCCATTTCCCTGACTTCAGCTTTTCACTTTGGGGTTGGTTCTTTTCCATCCTTCCCTTCTGCCTCTCACCCAGATGAAAGCCCTATGAAGACTGAATCAAGGTCTGTGGGTGCCCAGCACAGAGGCCAGTATCCAGCAGACCACTAATTATGGAGGAAAAGAAGAGAAAAAGCACAGCTCTCCTTCTCTTTAACATCAGGGCCTCTTTCTAGGGCCCTTTCTGATGTCCCATTCCCAGTAGTTCCCTATCCCCCATGGCCTCCTAGGCCCCTGGCCCCTTCCCCCTCTGTCACATGATAAACCAGTTTTATCAGGCACTGCTGAGGCACCGTGGGTGGCAGCAGAGATGACTCAGCAGCTAGTAGATATTGCTGGGGTCACCAGGTGGGCAGGGTCCCTGGGGGCCAGCAGGAACCTACCCCTTCACAGAAACGCCCACATTTCCCCAGGAGGGTTGGGGTGGGGCCCAGCATGGCCTTCCCACATCCCTGGTGCCCACTCTGCACTTGGAGAGGGTGTGGATCTGTGCCAGTCTGGTGACCAGATTTGCAGAGGGCCAGCAACCTGTTAAGGACACTACCAAGGTGGGTACTCTGTATGTCCAAGCTTCTGGCTGGGTCCTGTCCCTCTCCACAGGAACCAATGGAAGGAAGGAAGGTAGCTGGCCTCTCCTTGCCTGCACTTGAGACTCAATTTACCCATCACAGGGTGGGGTCAGTGAAATGAGACACAGAAGCTGGTGCTACACCCCACAGCAACTCTGGCCCTTGAGCAGACCTGGCTGGGACACTGGGGAATTTCAAGTTTGAGGGTGTTTTTTTCCCACTGCGGAAACTCCCAGGACTCAACATGGAGGAGGCGGGAGCCACATGGGGCTGCATTAGCCCACAGGGGTTTTGCCAGGACAATCCATTTGCAGCCACCATTATTGAGTACTTCTTGTATGCAGAGGCCTGTGCTGGACATTGGGCAGACAGTATTTTCCCAGAAAGATCAGACTCTCCCATGCCTAGAGTCCCAGGCACAGGAGAGACAAGGCAACTGAATGAAGGTGCAAGAAGAGCTCAGCCAGGGCTAGTGGACAGCACAGAAACAAGACTGGAGGGAGCAAAGGGTCCTGCCCGGCTGGGCAGTGCAGGACGGGCAAGGTAGGGCCACATACAGCACGGGCTTCACCAATACTGGCTCTGTGGCTGCAGGCCCTTCCCAGCCCTCTCTGAGCTCTGCCACGATCCTTCCCCAGGCGCACCTGACCAGCTGGCCCCCCCACCCCCGGGGCCACATGTTCTTTCGATTCCTGTCAGCACCACAGGGCCTCCGTGGATGCAGATGCTGTGGCAGCTCTGCCAAGCTCACGGGAAATTGGGGAAGTGATTCTAGGCAGGGCAAAAACATCTGTCCATTTGACAACCCCCTCCACCCCTGACAAGCCCTGTGTCCCCTCTCTGGAAATATACAGTGCTCCACCCACAAGGCAGAAGATATTAATAAAAAGCTCAAGAAACGACCACAAAGTATCAACACCTGAAGCTGAAGTTTCAAGGTGCTTCTTCGCTCTCTGGATTTCCGGATCACAAGATCCCAGGGGAGTATGCTGATGCCCAACCCCCTTTTTCTCCCCTTAGGGCCTTTCATGTGGTTAGAGGCGGCCTTAGAACCTCAGTCTCCCCATCTGTGAAGTAGGCAGGGGTTGAGGAATAGATGGTAGAACCGACCCAGTCAGCTGCCAGCTCATGTCACAGCTAGGGAAACTGAGGCCCACAGTGGGGCTCAGTGCTGAGGATGGGATGGATCAACAGACACTTCTAGGACGATGGAGTGAGAAGGAAGGTGGTTGCCCCATGGGAGCATGAAAGAACGTGCAAATCAGGGAGCCTCTGACCAACAAGGAGCACCCCACCCAGGTGGCAGCTCTGAGCAGTCCCTCCATCCTTGAGGACGCCTATTTCCCAGATGCAGAAACAGAGGCACTAAGAGAAGATGGGAGAGCAGAGACAGGAACTGGGATAGAGCCCTTGAGCCCCCCTGCATTATGGCCTAGCAGGGGTTGGGGGAAGGCCATAGAAGGACATAATCAGCCACACTCCACCCCAAATTACCTGGCATTCAGGAGGCACTGAGCAAATGCATTAAAGCATCAGAGGACCTGAATCTTTGTTCCACACTGCCCCAGGGCATTCTGTATGGGGTCAGGGCCCCTAGACCCACCTGCACAACCCAAATAGGACGTATCCTCATGCCCCCTAACCCTAGTCCTAACCCTGGCCTTGCCTCCCTGAGCCTTGGTCACCCCCCTGAGAAATGAGGCTCGGCATTGCTACAGAGTCCAAGTGCTCTGCCTTGTTCTGGCCCATGGTAACTAAAAATCTGCCCTGGGGTTTCCTCTGAAAGGAAGCAGCTCATTTCCCTACAGAGAGCCCCAGACCGTCCTCCAAACACTAGGAGGGTCTTCCCTGATAGGCAAGGCCATTCAGGAAGATCCATCTGGCTAGAGAGGGAGGCCCTGTCCCCCTAAGCCCACATTCTCAGCCAGGTGGCAGTAGTAGGGAGTGGGCAGCCAAGGAGCCTTGAGGCCCTCACGATGGCTAGGTCAACAGGGTCCCCATGGACAGACATGGGGCTACTTTAAACCCAAGCCTGAAGATAGCAGCAGGAAGACAAAGGGCCACCTCCGCCTTTGCTTAGTCATCAAAGAGGAAGGGGCCCTGGTGGGCTTGGGGCCTGGGGTCCCCACAGGGTCTGTGAGTACCAATGTCGCAGGGAAATGCAGAGGGAGGACAAAGCACAACCTGGGGCCACCCTAGGCATACAGCAGGTGCCAGCTACATTTCCCATCCCTTCTCTACAGAAGCCAAAACTGGAGGGAGCTACTTGGACAATGATGATTAACAACAACGTAAATAATAAAAAGACAATAACCAGCACTTGCTCCAATACTGTCCCTGTGTTATAGGTGGGGAAACTAAGGCCTGGAAGGAGGCGTCCACCCTGGCTTTCAACCCCCTGTGGCATTAAGGAAATGAATAGCCCCAGAGGTGACTTCAAGCCTAGGCTCTAAGAAACAGCTTCAGACCTGACAAGAGCAGGGCATGTGGGCTGGCTGGGCACAGGGCAGTGTGCCAGGAGGGGCAGGGGCCACCAGGTTGAGAGAGGGGCAGTCAGGGAGGAACTGTAGGGCTGTTTGGTGGGGCTGGCAAGAATCTGGAAAAGAGGAAGAGAAAAAGCCAGACAGAAAGAGACAGTCAGGGTCAGGCCTCCATGGGGACCCTGGCCCAGTCTGCATCTCTGGGAAGAATTTATGGGGCTGGCCATAAAAGGGAGATAAAGCAAGACAATGCAGAAGTAGGAGGCAGGGGCCCTCGGGGCTGGGGAACAGGAGTCCTGAAGACTTCCTTTGAATCAAGGAGCTTAGTGCCCCTAAGCAGAGTAGGGGGCTCCAGGGACAAAACAGCAGGACAGACATATCACAGCTGCACACAGGGCCCTTGGACACACCCTCCTAGAAGGAGACACCAGGAACACCCACGTGAAATGCTGGGCATGCATGGGACATACAGATCCACCTGGGCGCAGGCACAGACAAACCCTTGGTAGTAACAGCTGAAACAGGCCTGCCCTCTACCATCTCCTGGACTCGAGTATCACCAGGGTGAGCACTTCTGCCCACTCTGTTCACACATCAGTCCCCAGTACCCAGAGAGGGGCCGGCACAGAGTAGGTGTCCCTTAAACTGATGCTGACCAGGCTTATACACGTGTAGATGGGGGGGCCCTAAGTCCACCCCACAGAACCATGGGCAAGATGGTCAGGTCTGCAGTGAGCTAGGGTCAGAGCCTCAACATCAAGGCCAGTTCAGGTCAGTACATGGTTCCCTAAGGTTCAGTGGGAGTGCACAGCCCTCTTGGGAGTTTCATGAGTTTCTTGTGGTTATAGTGACAAAATGGTACAAAACTGGGTGGCCTCAAACAAGAGATTTCTTCTGTCACAGTCCTAGAGATCAGAAGTCTAAAATCAAGGTGTCAGCTGGGCCACATCCCCTCTGAAGGCTCCAGAGGAGGGTCCTTCCTGCCTCTCCCAGGTGCTGGGGGCTCCAGGCATTCTCGGCTTGTGTCCACGTCACTCTGGCCTCCACCTCTGTCTCTGCACAGCCATCTCCTCTGTGCATCTGCATCTAAATTCCCTCACCTCATGAGGACTCCTGTCACTGCTCCACCATGACCTTATTATCCACCTTAACTAATGACATCTGCAAAGACCCTTTTGCCAACAAGGTCATATTTTGAGGTTCAGGGTAGACACAAGTTTTGAGGGATGCTGTTCACCCTAGGGCAGGTTTCGTCTTGGAATGAGGTTTTTTATTTGCCTTCTTGTCCATCATCTGTGAGGACAGGAGGATGGACATCCACTAGCCGGGGGCTGAGGGAGCTCACCGGAGGGGCCGCCTGCATGTGCTCTCTGCCCACTCGCTCTCAGTCTGTAGAACCTGGGCCTATCCCTGAGCAAGGGGGCAAGGCTGTGTCCGGTCCCCGGGGTCTTCAATGGCCAGATTAGTTTCCATTTAACCCCATGACCCCCAATTGTCCTCTAGCCGTGCACAGCCGGCAGAGCGGAGAAGAGGCGGTCTGCACCCCGCCCCCCACATGCCCACCCACCAGGCCAGTACCCCAGAGGCTCCCTGAGCCAGCATAGAGTCTGACTGCACTTGAGTTGGGGGGAATACCTCAGCACCAATGGGGTTGCTGCACCACAGCACCAGGCCTGGGGGACAGCTCTCCTAGTCAAGTGTCCCCGAGAGGGCTGCCATGAGCCAGCTTCTGGGTCCCGTCATCCTGCCCTAGTCAGGGCCAAGAGCCAGGGGTTTAAAGAATCCTTGAAACTGGCCTTTTGGGTCTGAAAGGGAAATGGAGAAAGAGTGGGCAGAGCCCTGCGAGCAGCACCTCTGGATTAGAGAGGGGGCTCCACCAGTGGCCCTGTCCAGACCCTGTGGTTACGGGGGCCATGTCAGCAAGGCTGGCTCCAGATCAGTGCCCTACTGATGTAAGTCACTGATCATGACAACACCACTTTCTAAGAAGTCGTCTAGGATAATGGTTAACTGGCCCTACTAGGACCTCAAGCTTTATATGGCAGGGTGGGCACGAGAGGCTGCCAGGCCCCCAGGCACATGGGAAGGCCACCATGTGTGCATACATGGGGAGCCTGGGCAGGCATACTCTGGGATACACACTCTAGGGCCTGGGTGTGCACTTATGCTCATGTGGGTGTGTATGCTTGCAGAGACTCTGACATGCACACACAGCCACATCCAAACAACAGTCACGTGAGACTCTCACACCAACAAAGACACAGACATGCTCGATAACAGGGGCAGAGACATCTGATGCTTGGTCTCAAGCAACACACATATGTCTAGACACTGGGACATACTAACATGTCTATGCAGAACCCCTTTATCCCTATGTAGCAAGTATGCCATATCATGTGGTAGCCAAAGACCTGTACACCCACAGCAGATATGCTGGAACACCCCATGAGACACCGGATATGACAGATACATACAAAAGATGTCCCCAGAGGGGTCCTTAGGACCCCAGAACATGCACATGGGCCACACACAGCCACATGTGTAGACCCACAGGAATCAGTACATGCCTGGTGTGCAGAAGCATGGAAGGGCCTCAAAATGCTTGCCCTACTGGACACTGTGGCAGCGCCTATAGTCCCAGCTACTTGGGAGGCTGAAGCAAGGGAATCACTTAAGCCCTGCAAGTTTGAGGTTGCTGTGAACTGTGACACCTTGGCACAAACAAGGGCAACAAAGTGAGACTCTGTCTCAAAAAAAAAAAAAAAAAAGAAGAAGACACTTGCCCTAGACAAAGACCCCAATTCACACAGGGTCTCAGCAAACCTACCCACAAAGTCCACGCCCCCAGTGTGCACACTTGTGTGCCACATCAGCTTGCACTCCCCAGCCAGGCACTGCATCTGGCAGATTCCCTCTGGCCGCTGGGCACCGCTCCCTGGAACCGCCGCGTGTGTTATTAGAAAGCGTGGGGCGGGGCTGGGCTCTTGGCAGCAGACACGAGGATGGGGAGCAGGGGCTGGACGTGAGACCAGGCCACAGTGGCGGTGACCTCGCAGCAATGACCTGGCGGCAGGGTGGTGGCACAGGGGCCAGATAAGACTCTTCCGGCTGAGTCAGCGCTGTTTTCAGGGCTGGCACGGGCCGAGGCAGGGTGCCAAGGACTGGAGGGCAGGCACCCTCCCTGCACCCGCCATGCCCAGCTGGCCCTCTGCCAGCAGCCACAGCAGCTTTGATGAGGCAGGTGCTGGGGCTGTAAGGGTTAGACTCCAGAGGGGCTTTCCAAAAGCCCTCCCCTGCCCCACTCACGTGCAGCCAGGGGCTCCCAGAACCCCAGGAGGAAGCCAGCACTGGAGCTGCATCTAGGGACTTGGCTGGCTCCTGGCCCTCTCAAGAGACATACTGTCTCAAACACACTGGACTCCACTGCACTGAGAACCTGGGCCTGACCTCCAGGCCTCAGCCTAGGGTGTATGTGTCCTCTGTCTAGAGCAGTGGTTCTCAACCTTCCTAATACCGTAAACCTTTAATACAGTTCCTGTGGGTCGTGACCCACACATTGAGAACTGCTGGTCTAGAGCATACTCCTCCACTGGAAAATTTCTACCTTGTCCTTCTCCCCTAGCTCTGGAGGCCGGGTTGGCTCCCTCTACTCCTGCCTGAACCTTGGACTCCTCCATTCTCTCCCCAAAACAGGCTCCAGAAGGGTCCTCCCAGCCTCTCTCTCCCTCCTCAGCTCTAGACCCTGCCAAGGCCCAACTTTGGTTAGCCCTAATGTTCTGCCCACTCCTCCCCCTCCCAGCCACACTGTTCTGAGAAGCAGGTTCTGCCCTTCTCTGGCTACCTGACAAACTCTTACACATCCTGCAATGCCCCCTCCTCTGAGCAGCATCTCCCTCAATCCCCTTTAGTCCCATCCTCACTTCTCAGAGTTAGGAGTACCTGTATCCAGGGCTGGCTCTCACCAGCCTGGGGGTTTCCTAGTAAGGATGAGGAAAATGTCTGCCACCTCCTCCTGGCAATTCCAACTCCCCACATCACAGCCCCAAGTAACCCTCATGAGCCCAAAGATGTTCACTGTGATATTGTGGCATTTTTTACAATAGAGAAATAAAATATCAATGTGATTGCGTCAATAGTAGATAAAAAGAATGAGGCAACTCAGAACATCTCAACAACAATCTGAACAAACCCAAGAAAAAACAGCACATCAAACTCAGCATTAGGTGGAACCTTCTAGCCCTCCCCCTCATCAAAAAGATCATATCTTTGGTACCCCGTAACCCACATTCCTGGGTATGCATGGGTAGGGACAGACCGGGAAAATCCAGCTAGTCAGGCTTTGGGGTCATGGCAAACGCTCCCTTTTTCCTTCTCTACAAGAAAGTTGTCAAGTGTTACTCCTGGAACCAAAGTAGATTTTTTTTTTTTTTGGTAGGGACAGTCTCACTCTATCGCCCTTGGTAGAGTGCCGTGGAGTCACAGCTCACAGCAACCTCCAGCTGTTGGGCTTAGGCGATTCTCTTGCCTCAGCCTCCTGAGTAGCTGGAACTACAGGCACCCACCACAACGCCCGGCTATTTCTTGATACAGTTTGGCTGGGGCCGGGTTTGAACCTGCCACCCTCGGTATATGGGGCTGGCGCCCTACTGGCTGAGCCACAGGCGCCACCCAAAAGTAGAATTTTTTTTTAGAGACAGAGTCTCAATTTATCACCCTCCGTAGAGTGCCGTGGCCCCACTGCTCACAGAAACCTCCAGTTCTTGGGCTTAGGCAATTCTCCTGCCTCAGCCTCCTGAGTAGCTGGGACCACAGGCACCCGCCACAATGCCCAGCTATTTTTTTGTTGCAGTTTTGCAGGGGCCAGGTTTGAACCCACTACTCTCAGTACATGGAGCCAGCACCCTACTCACTGAGCCATAGGCACTGCCTACCAAAAGCGGATTTTAAAAATATATCTACATGGGCTGGATATGGTGGCTAATGCCTATAATCCTAGCCCTCTGGGAGGCTAAGCCAGGAGGATCGCTTGAGCTCAGAAGTTCAAGATCAGTCTCAGCAAAAGCAAAATCCCATCTCTACTAAAAATAGAAAAACTAGCCAGGCATTAAGGCAGGTGCCTGCAGTTCCAGCTACTCAGTAGGCTGAGGTAGGAGGACGCTTAAACCCTGAAGTTTGAGGTTGTTGTGAGCTAGGCTAATGTCACTGTACTCTAGGCTGTGCAACAGAGTAAGACTTTATTTCAAAAAAAAAAATCAGTGTGGGGGCAGCGCCTGTGGCTCAAAGGAGTAGGGCGCTGGCCCCATATGCCAGAGGTGGCGGGTTCAAACCCAGCCCTGGCCAAAAACCCTTAAAAAAAAAAAAAAAGAAAAGAAAAGAAAAGAAACCAGTGTGTATTTCCCATAATTAAAGAAATATAGGCGCGGCGCCCGTAGCTCAACAGGCTAAGGCGCCAGCCATGTACACCTGAGTTGGCGGGTTTGAATCCAGCCCGGCCCTCCAAACAACAATGACAGCTTCAACCAAAAAATGGCCGGGCGTTGTAGCAGGTGCCTATAGTCCCAGCTACTTGGGAGGCAAAGGCAAGGACTCACTTGAGCCCAGGAATTGGAGGTTGCTGTGAGCTGTTATGTCACAACACTCTATCCAGGGTGATACCTTTAGGCTCTGTCTCAAGAAAAAAAAAAAAGAAAGAAAGAAAGAAATCTAAATGAAATCCAGGCAAAGTGGCTCACACCTGTAATCCCAGCACTTTGGGAAGCTGAGGCAGGAGGAATGCCTGAGCCCCGGAGTTTGACTGTACAGTGAGCTATGACTGCACTCCAAACTGGGCAACAGAGTAGGACCCTGTCTCAACAACAAAAAAAGTATTGCTATGTATTTCCCATAATGAAAGAAATCTAAATAAGCTGAAAAGGCCAAAATAGACAAAAGTAGATCCCAGCTTATTGCTGAGATGGTCTACAGCTTCACCTCTAAACATTTCCAGGGCCATCATATGTGAGGGCAGAATGGGTACCCAATGTTCGCTGGGGACTGGCTCCAGGTGGTGGCCGTCCCTGCACCCAGGTCTAGGGACCAGGTCCTGAGTTGGTGGACCTATGTAGGGTGGCCTATAGGTACTGAAGATATGATCTTTTGGTGGGGAGGGCTGGAAGGTTCCACATAATGCTGAGTTTGATGTGCTGTTTTTCTTGGGTTTGTTCAGATGTGAGGACAGCCCTTTTAGACAAAGGAAACTAAGGCTTGGAGAGGCTACTGGGTTTCCCCAAAACCCTATAGCCAGGGGCTCCCTGAGCCATATACCCTGCCTTGGGGATCACTCTGGAGGGTGCAGTTTGGGGTTCAAATCCAGCTCTGACACTTTCCCCATTTGACTATAGCCAAGTGACTTGATCCTTTGTGCCTTGGTTTCCCCCTCTGTACAACAGAGACAACAGCAGTTCCATCCTGCAATTAAGTGTGGAGACAGGAGACCATACATATAAAACACTCAGTTTCTCCTTCCTGTGCATAAACAGCAATGTTTAAACATCGGCTAGTACTGCCATTTCCACATTTCTTTCTTTCTTTCTTTCTTTTTTTTTTTTTTGAGAGTCTCACTTTGTTGCCCTCAGTAGAATGCTATGGCATCACCATAGTTCATAGCAACCTCAAACTCTTGGGTTCAAGCGTTCTTCTTGCCTCAGCCTTCCAAGCAGCTGGGACTACAGACACCCACCACTATTCCCAACTATTTTGTTTTAAGAGACAGGGGTCTCACTCTTGCTCAGGCTGGTCTCAAACTCATGAGCTCAAGCAATCCATCTGCCTCTGCCTCCCAGAGTGCTAGGATTACGATGTGAGCCACCATGCCCAGCCCATTTCTACACTTCTGAGCTCATCTGCCTGCTAAGTGGTGAGCAGATTGGGAATCAGGGGGTGAAAATCCCAACATTTAAAGCAAATTAAAACAGTCTGTTGTGATGGCTTATACCTATAATCCCAGCACTCTGGAAGGACTAAGTGGAAGGATTGCTTGTGCTCATGAGTTTGAGGCCAGGCTGAGCCAAGATCAAGACCCTATCTCTACTAAAAATAAAAAAACTAGACAGATATAGTGGCAGGCACCTGAGGTCCCAGCTACTCAGGTGACTAAGGCAAAAGTATTGTTTGATCCCAAGAGATTGAGGTTGCTATGAAGTATGATGACACCAAGGCACCCTACCTAGGGTGACAGAGTAGGGCTCTGTTTCAAAAAAGTAAATAAATAAACAATAAATAAATAAAGTGGTGGTGCCTGTGGCTCATGGAGTAGGGCGCAGGCCCCATATACTGAATGTGGCGGGTTCAAACCCAGCCTCGCCGAACTGCAAAACAGAAAAATAGTCAGGCATCGTGGCGGGTGCCTATAGTCCCAGCTACTCGGGAGGCTGAGGCAAGAGAATCGCTTAAGCCCAGGAGTTGGAGGTTGCTGTGAGCTGTGTGATGCCACCGGCACTGTACTGAGGGCGATACGGTGAGACTCTGTCTCTACAAAAAATAAATAAATCAATAAAAGCACAGTGAAAATCCCTACCATCCCCCACAAGGAAGGCAAGAATCAGAAAATTGACAGAGACAAGGTATTGGTGAGGATACAGGGAACCAGGAACCCTCTTATAGGGCTGGTGGGAATGCAAAATGGAATGGCTGCTGCTCAAACAGCCCAGTAGCCACTCTAACGAGTCAATACAGAGTCAGTCACCCCATGACCCAGCAATTCCACTCCTAGATTCACCACTGAGAGTAACGAAAACATATATCCTCATAAAAACTTATACAGCACTACAAAACCAAAAGGTTGAAACAGCCTTAGCACCTATAGCTCAGTGGCTAGAGTGCCGGCCACATACACCAGGGCTGATGGTTCAAACTCAACCCAAGCCTGCCAAACAATGACAACTACAACCAAAAAATAGCTGGGTGTTGTGGCAGGCGCCTGAAGTCCCAGCCACTTGGGAGGCTGAGGCAAGAGAATCAACTAAGCCCAGGAGTTGGAGGTTGCTGTGAGCTGTGATGCCACGACACTCTACCCAGGGCAACAGTTTGAGGCTCTGTCTCAAAATAAAAGAAAAAATAGCCAGCGTTGCAGCAGGTGCCTGTAGTCCCAGCTACTTGGGAGGCTGAGGCAAGAGAATCACTTAAGCCCAAGAGTTTGAGGTTGCTGTGAGCTGTGACGCCACAGCACTGTATTGAGGGCAACATAGCCAGACTCTGTCTAAAAAAAAAAAAAAAGTATTTAAAATGTATTCAGTTCGCCCCAAGTAGTTGGCTCGGCGCCTATGGCTCAACAGGCTAAGACGCCAGCCACGTACACCTGAGCTGGTGGGTTCGAATCCAGCCCGGCCCCACCAAACAACAATGATGGCTGCAACCAAAAAATGGCCAGGCCTTGTGGCCGGTGCCTGTAGTCCCAGCCTCTTGGGAGGCGGAGGCAGGAGACTCACTTGAGCCCAGGAATTGAAGGTTGCTGTGAGCTGTGATGCCACAGCGCTCTATCCAGGGTGACAGCTTGAGGCTCTGTCTCAAAAAAAAAAAAAAAAAAAATGTATTCAGTTCAGGCCCACCCAGGGACACCAAAAACAAACAAACAAACAAAACCCAGAAAATAAATACATAAAAATAAATAAATAAAATGCACTCAACACGGGTGGTGCCTGTGGCTCAAAGGGGTAGGGCGCTGGCCCCATATGCTGGAGGTGGCAGGTTCAAACTCAGCCCCGTCCAAAAATTGAAAAAAAAAAAAAACAGCACTCAAGGCTCGTTGCCTGTGGCTCAGCAGGCTAAAGCACCAGCCACGTACACCTGAGCTGGCGGGTTGGAATCCAGCCCGGGCCTGCCAAACAACAATAACGGCTGCAACCAAAAAAATGGCCGGGCATTGTAGGTGGGCGCCTGTTGTCCCAGCTACTTGGGAGGCGGAGACAAGAGACTCACTTGAGCCCAGGAATTGGAGGTTGCTGTGAGCTGTGATGCCCCAGCACTCTATCCAGGGCGACAGCTTGAGGATCTGTCTCAAAAAATAACAATAATAATAATAATAAAATAAATAAATAAATAATAATAATACTAAAATTAAAAAAAAACTCAACATAGGCCAGGTGCAATGGCTCAGGCCTGTAATCCCAGCACTCTGGGAGGCCAAGGCAGATGGACTACTTGAAATCAGGAGTTCAACAGCCTCAGCAATAGCAAGACCTTGTCTCTATTAAAAGTAGAAAAAACTGAGGCAAGAGGATTGCTTGTATACAAGAACTTGATGTTGCTGCAAGCTATAATGCTATGGCACTCTAGTTGAGGCTCCAGAGATTAAAAAAAGAAAAAAAAATACCACCATAGCCACATTCCAGAGCCCACAGGCACAGCTGTGTGGGGAGCAGGACAGCCTGTCTAGGAGGCTGAAGTCTCTACCACATCCCACCCTGACCTCTGGCTGGCTTCCTTTAGTGTGGTCTCCAGGGCCCCTGGCTGCAGCAAGGTTCCAAGTTTAAAGGAAAGGGCCTGCCACTCCTGACCTCCCCAGCCTGGCTGTCCCCCAGACCTGCAGCTGTCCTGAATCTGTAGGCGGAAGTGAGCCCCGGGCCCTGCCAAGATCAGAGAGGAAGATACAGAGACGGTGCCAAGTGGGTTGCCGGCTGGCTAAGGCCGCCACGTGCCAGGAAGGGGGTGGAGCAGGTGCTAGAGTCAACACAGCCCTGGCTGGGGAGGGGCCCAAACATCTGCCGGCTGGCTGGGCCCAGGCCACTTTTGACACTGGCCACACAGGTGTCTGGCCAGCTGGGCAGGGAGATGGCACTGGTAGCTGAACCTGCCGCCAATGACCCAGAACTGCAGGGCCAGCTCCCCTCCCATCTGTGCACAAGCTCCCTCAACAATCATTTCCTGGGGAGGTCAAATCCCACCTCCTGCAGATGCCTCACAGTGGCATCTGACCCCAAACACAAGTGAAGCCTAGCCCAATCTCAGGGCCTTCGCATAGGTTGTTTCCTCTGCAGGGTTCACTGTACATCGTACATCCCATAGGTGTGCCCAGCTCCTTCTTGCCACACAAGGCTGGACCCAAATACCACGTCCTGAGCATCCTGACTTGTATCTACAGCTAAAGCTGCCAGATGCTTTCTCAGCCCCTATGGGGCCACCTTATTGTCATCCATGGCTTGTTTACTGAATTCCACCCCCAAATGCCAGCACCTGAGGAGATCTGAGTGGCGGCACCAGAGGAGACTGGCTTCAGGATGCTGAGGTCCTCTACCCCAGCCTGTTTCCCCATCTCAGCTCTCTGCTGCTGAAAAGCCCTAGGATGACCCCAGCCTCTGCAGTACCTATGACTGACTCTGACCCAGGCATCCACTCCCCAGATAGGCTGAACAGCAGCTCCCACAGTCAGCCTTTGTTCCTTACACATGGAGAACTTTTGGGTCAGGGCACCTGACCCGTTGTCCCCACCTGGTCTGGCCTAGCCACCCAAAAATTCCTCCATCAGCATTGAGTCTCAGACTGGGGCCACCTGGGCGGAGTGTGTGAGGATGGCATCTTATCAACCTTTGACCCCACCAGGCCTGACCTCCCTCTGAGTGGCCCTGACCCTGCAGGGTTGAGGTTATCTGTTTGGCATCATCCCCTCCCACCAAGCTTGGAGCTCCTGGAGAGTTGGATCCAGGGCAGACAGCAAATATTGGGTGAATAAACATATGATTAAATATAATTTAGCCTTGAACATGCCACCTATGTTATTTTAATCCCAGAAAATGTCACAACCACACTCAGAGACCCCTGCCTCCAAGGCGGAACCTTAGTTTCCTCATTTGCAAAATGAGAGAGCGGCAGCAGCTCAGCCTGCCGAGGGGCCCTTTTTGCTTGAGGAAAGGAAAACTGAGGCACAGAGTAGGGTAGAACCAAGTCACCCCACTGAACTTCCCCAAGCATAGGCTTAGGCCAAGGTCCACACACAAAGATGCAGTGCGAGTCTAGAGCTGCCCTTGGGGCCATGCCTGGGGAGCCTAATCATGCCCAAAGGAAGGTAATATCTGCCACAGTGGGACCCAGAGCCCCACCCAGCCTCACGAAGTTTCCTGAAGCACCAGTGTCACGTCCAAATGCAGCACCAGCCCACTGCCCTCACTGTTACCTTGTTGCAGCCCCAGGCTTATTTCCTACACTCCAGGCCTCCAATTTCCAGTTATTTGCCAATTTTCAGCCAACCCAAATTTAAGTCTCTTCCGGACTATGGGGTTAGGGCACCCTTTCCCACAGGCACCCGGTAAGGTTCAGGGCAGGGAGCCCTACACAGAAGCCAGGCCTCCGGCATTCCCCAAAACATCTGGAAGCCAGTCCTGGAGGTCCAGGTCCCAGAGGGGGCCACTCTAGAGCAGGTGTGTGCCATCAGTCATGGCCCACCTCCCTGGGGCCACCCTGAATTGAGGCTAGAGCTCCAGGCTGAAGGCAAGTTCCTACCGGCCAAGCCTGGAAGGAGACTGGGGCAGGGCCCAGCTGGCCAGGGCTGGAATGCAAACCTGTCGGCAGCCCGGCCTCCATCTGGTTCCCATCTGCCCAGCCCAGTGCAGCGCAACTAAACTTCAAAGGATCCCCGCCTGGCCACTTCCTCTGGCCTGGCTGCCTGCAGGGAAGGGCCAGGATGGCCCCTGCTTCCTCTTTGCCCCTCCCAGAGCCGAGGGTCCCCAAGACTCCCTTGTTAGCCTTGGCAAGTCTTGAATCCTGGTTCCTCTGTCCACCCTGCAAGCATGTCAGAGCCACCCTAATTGTCCCCTTGGAACCACCTTTGGCCAGCAACCCCCCACAACTCTCCATAGACTGGACTCCATGGGATCAACAGGCCACAGTGACGTGGCACCAGGGACCTCAACCCCATCACAAGGCTCCACTGACAACCTACGCCAAGCTCAATCCAGCTGCCTGAGCTTTGATGGAGCTATTCCCAGGGCTATTCCCTCCCTAGATCCACTTCCCTCTCTTTGCCTGTCACCTGTGCTGTGTCCTCCAGGTGTGGGTGCCAGGGAACTACCCAAACATCTCCATCCCCGCTGACTTCCTTCCCCAGGAATCCTAGCACCAGCTCCAGCCTGGCACTCAGTAGCACTTGGGATACATACTCAACTGGAGAACTCCAGGCAGCTGCCCTCGTGCCACACAGCTCTCACCTGTTTGAACTGTTCCTCGTAGGTCCAGTCCGCATGGTCGGGTGGCTGTAGCTGAGGGGCCACATGGGTGGCCCCCCCAGAGTGGGCAGAGCCAGATCCCTGCCGCTCCTGACTCCCCAGAGCCCTGGGAAGGCCATCACCACGGAAGACCTGAGGTGGCTGGGCCTTTCGGGGAAACAAGGCAGCAGAGCCCAGTCTGGCAGGGCCTGGAGGCCCCAGGCCCTCATCATCCTCTTCTTCTTCATAATCCTCCTCCTCTTCCTCCTCCTCTTCTTCCTCTACTAGGTCTTCTTCAAGCTCATCTTCCTCTTCCCATTTTGGCTTCCTGGGGTAGGTAGAGGGCAGGAGTGAGGAGAGAAGGCACCAGTTCCCAGGGCAAGGTCCTCTCCCTGTCCCAGCCTCTCTGACAACAGAGAGAGCCAGCCCCCCACAGGCTCAGGCTGCAGAGGGTCTGTGTGCACAGTTGTGTAGGGTGCTGCTGATGTCTATTTTGTCCCCAATTAGCAAAGAACGGCATGAATTGACCCTTTGGCTTGAAACCCAGGCCCTGCCTGCTTCCCATCCCCTAGCTGCATAGGCCTCTTTGTGGAATGTGAACATCATTGTGCCAGGCTGGACCCTGTCTCACAGTCTTGGCTGCTCCCTTAACTAGGCATGCTGTTACCTTCTGCAAGGAGAACTTCTCTCACCTCTGCTTAAGTCACCTGCATAACCCCTCCCCCTTCCATTGCCACAGTACCCCTGGCTAGGTTTCCTTGCCAGCCCTTTGCACATCCTGACACCACTTGCTTCTCTGCTTGTTAAAGGTCTTCCCAGAAAGCAGGTTCCCCGAGGCAAGGCCTTTGGGGACTAAGGATCCCAGTGGGACACACTCTCTGTGTAGGGTCCACAAGGGCTTCTGGTTTTACTCACCCTGGACACAGAAACTGCCATAGCCATGTGTGGCTAATTTTTTTCTTTTAGAGACAGAGTCTCACTTTATCACCCTTGATAGAGTGCCGAGGTGTCACACAGCTCACAGCATCCTCCAACTTCTGGGCTTAGGCGATTCTCTTGCCTCAGCCTCCCCAGTAGCTGGGACTATAGGCACCCACCACAATGCATGGCTATTTTTTGTTGCAGTTTGGTTGGGGCCAGGTTCGAACCCACCACCTTCAGTATATGGGCCCGGCACCCTACCCACTGAACCACAGGTGCTACCTAGCTAATTTTTTTTTTTTAATTAACTAAAGTTAAAGTTTAAAATTCAGATCTGAGGCCAGGTGCGATGGCTCAAGCCTGTAACCCTAGCACTCAGGGAGGCGGAAGCGGGAGGATTGTTTGACCTTAGGAGTTTAAGACCAGCCTGAGCAAGAGTGAGACCTCATCTCTACCAAAAAAAAAAAAAAATAGTTGGGCATGGTGGTAGGGCATGCCTGTAGTCCCAACTACTTGGGAGGCTGAGGTAAGAGGATTGCTCAAGCAGAGGAATTAGAGGTTGCTATATTAGGATGCCATAGGACTCTAGCTTGGGGCAACAGAATGAGACTGTCTCAAAAAAAATAAATAAAACAAAATAAAATCTAGATCTGAGGCCACACTTCAAATGCTCAGTAGTCACATGTGACTAGAGAGGCTCCATTATGGAATGGTGCCGATGGAGAACATTTCCATCATCATCTGGAAAGTCCTAACCCTGGCACTGCTCCTGACACCAGCCCCCAGAGAACAGAAGTTTTATTTCTCTTTCTAGACTGGGTTCCAGAGCCCAGAACTTCCCGGCAGTGCTCCATCAGCACACACCTATTTTACAGATTAGTAGAGTGAGGCTCAGAGCCCCAAAATACCTCTGCTCCCCAGGCCTCAACTCACAGGTCCTCATCAGAGCCCAGGTCTTCAAAGTGCCCATCCCAAGACACCCCTGCTCCCCAGGCCTCAACTCACAAGTCCTCATCAGAGCCCAGGTCTTCAAAGTGCCCATCTCCTGGCCCTTCCCTGCCTCGGCTAGGCAGGGTAGGTGAGCCTGGTACTCCCTCTCGGGCAGCGTCCTCATGCTCCAAGCCTATGGGCCCATCCTCTGAGCCACCAGGGCTGGGTGAATGTCCAAGGCCCGCAGCTGCTGCCCTCATGGCTGCCAATGCAGCCATCTGGGCCCGCTGCATTCGTGCATTCTCAGGCTCTCTGTCCACATCCACAGTAGCCCGAGGCCGGGCTGCAGGTCCAGCAGAGGTGTCAACAGGTGGTGGCTGCCGGGATTCCAGCTCCTGGCGTGCCCGTTGCTGCCGCTGCAAGAGCGTCTCCATTACAGCTTGCAGCTTCATGGCCCTGCGGGCCGGACCTCCACCACCCTGGCCACTACGGGTGGGAGGCGGGGGCGGCCCCTGTGGGGAGGGGGCCCGGCCGCACTGCAGCGTGGGGGCCGCGGGAGAGCCGGGACAGTGCAGGGTGGCAAGGGTGGTGGTGCAAGGCAGGGCCACTGGTCTCAAGCTGAAGGCTGAGGGGGCATGCCTCCTCCTTATGCCAGGCAGCGGGGGGCAGTGGCTGACATCCTGCTCATTCAGATGTTTGTGGAAACCTGGGGGTAGCAAGAAAGACAGTCAGACCTCACCGGGGTCCCTCAGTGAAGGCCTCTGGGAAAATCCCTCAAACCTACTCCCATCAGGATGCAAACCTGGGTGCCTGCCTGGAGGCAGAGGAGTTGGCTCTCCCCATCTGCCTCCCTCTGTGAGCCCTCTGGCAGACCTGGGTTGTAGGATCACCCCTCACTATATTCCCAAAGGTGTCAAGGCCCCCACTCGTCTTGGCCACACTGTCACCAACTGGGCCTGCCCAGGAGAGTTCTTGGGTTATTGCTTCATAAGCAGGATAGTAGGGGACTGGCATTGCTGGGCCCCGATTGGCCAGCCAGCTCTAGCCTCCAGAGTCCAAGTCAGTTCTAGGTTCTGGTTCTGAGTTCCAGGTGCTGCTTTAGCCCAAGTTGTAGCAATCCAATTCCAAATAGGCTCCAAACATCCTCTGGTCTCAGAATAACAGAGAAAAAGGCTAGCCTAGAGTGAATGCTTGCTGCATACAGGCCCTACCCTCCCTATTCATGAAAGTCATGCCAACTGTAGCACCCAAACCTCAACCTCTCTGGACCTCAGTTTCCCCATGGAAACAGCACCTTCCTCACTGCACCCAAGTAGGGATGAAGCAAGTTTGTGATCATAAAAGTGGGCACGTGGCAGGCACCACACAGGTGTCAAGAAAGGAGGCACTAAGATAAAGCCTGTTTTATAGACAAGGAAAAGTGAGGCTCAAAGATCCCTTGCTCAGGCACACAGGGCTGGGACGGGAGTCCAGGTTTGGGTAACATCACAGCCTCCCATGATGCCCCCAAACTTTCAGTAGGAAGACAGGGATTTTGAGTTTCCCAGTCCTTTGGGATTCAAGTAGGCCAAATGTCTCACCCTAGCCTGGATTCCACTGACCCACTAACCCACTGCCAGCCCCAAATGCCAGGCTCCTCCTGGGAACTTCCCCAGCCTAGGTTCTGCCCCAGACCCTACTTCAGTCCCAGTAGGTGGCCAATAAAACAGATGAGGCAGAAACCAACAGGTCTGATGTGACACCCTAAAGTACATCCTAGGGACAGTGGGGTGGGTGGCAAGCTCCAAGGCATAAGGGTCCAGAAGGCTGCCCCTAACCCCTAACCTCAAGAATGTCTTCTGGAGAGGAGAAAGGGGCCAGGGTACAGTCATCAGGTGGGCAGAGGATCCTAGTAGCCTCCGGGGACTCCAGACCCTCTGTGAGTTGCTAGGAGAGACCTGACCACACCCTGAGGAATACAAAAGTAGATTCCCTCCATCAACCTCCCAGTCACCAGAGGGGCCACAGGAGGGGGCCCAGGAGCCACTCTCTTCCCTAACACCCTTTAACCATACCTCTGGTATTCCAGCTTGTTGGATAAAAGGACAGTGGGTTGGGGGGCAGGTAGGTGGTCCCGGTGAGGAAGACAGGGAGGACTGCACATCTGTGGGGAGGAGGCAGAGGTTCCAGGCACAAAGACTTAAGAGACCATGGCGCTGGGGAATGACCAGCACGGCCTGGTCCTCCAGAGGCAGCAAAAGCAGCACCCTGCCCCCCACTCCAGCTGGCAGTCACCCCCCTCCCACCCAAGAAGTGCTGAGGGGACATTTCTGGCTCAGTGTCTGGTCTGGTCCACTGCCCCTCCCCCACATTTGACAACTTCAAGACAACCCCCCCTCCACGGAAATGCTCCAAACAACGCCCCCCATTCTTTGGGGGGGCAGGAGGAAGAGGCCAGAGGAAGCCACTCCCCCCAACCCCCTCCCAGGCTGGCCGAGTTTAATGACCCTTCCGGGTCGCCTGGTGGGGGGAGGGGAGCAGAACAGGCCTGCACGTTGGGGCCGGCAGAGGGGGCAGGTGGGAACCCCAGACCCACCCTAGGCCAGCCTGGGCCCCCCCATAGCCGCCAGCCATTAACTCTAAGCTGGCAACGCCCACCCCCTCAGACCCCTCCTCGCAAAAGCCCTTTGTCCTCGGCTTCCACCCCCACTTTATGACAGCCCCATGGGAGAGGCGTTCCTCTCCCAGGACCAGGGGTGCTGGGTGGTCGTTGGAACCTGGCTGGGGAGGGGGGTCGGGAGGGATCCGGGCCACACCTTCCTTCCCCTATGCCGGGAGGGGTGTGGGGGGGAAGAGGTCACCCGCTCAGGCCGGGACCTTGCAAAACACGGTTATTTAAAGAGTTGTGCAAGGCTGGGGCCCGCGGGTGGCGAAAGGGGCCCCTCACTTGAACAGGAGGGGGAGGGGGTGAGAGCTGGGGAGGGGACCAAGATAGTCGGGGAGGGGTGGCGAAGGAAATGAGAAAAGAAAAACTCAAGAAAGAGAAAAAACAAGACTACAAAAACACTGGTCCAGATTTCAAAAGCTTCTTGGAAAGAGGCCGATTTGCATGGAAGGGCAACCCCTCTGGCCCGAGCGACTAAAAAGGGAAGAAAACTGACGGGCCGCCGCCTGGGGTTGGCTGCGGAACGTTGGAGTTGACAAACGCGCGCTCCTCGCGCTTCCTGCGCCCGCTTTTGTGTCTGGGGGGCTCTAAGACCGAGAGGCTTTTCCCTGGGGTCCCCGCCCAGAAGCCACGGCCAAACCCACCCCCGGGCCCCAGGGCTGCGTCCTCCAGGGGCCCCTTTCTGCGCCGGAGGCGACACTTTATAAATAAACCGACCAGGCTGGGGAGGGTCGTCAGGAACTGCCCTCCCCTCTGGGCTTCCGAATAAACACCCGATTTCGGGGAGAAAAATAAAATAAAATTCCGGGGTGCAGCCCCCCGCGCGCGCACAGAGCCCACTTCCTTCCGCTGGGGAGGTGGGAGCGCGCACTCGCGACCCCCGATCGTTCCCGCGCGCCCCTGTGCAATTTGGTAGGAGATGAGGTCTCCAAACCCCGGAGCGCAGAGAAAACCCTCCAAGTCCCGACCCGCTGGGGTCGGCTTCCCAGCCCCGGACCCCTACCAACATCTCTGCCTAACTTTGAGAACCTCCTCTGCTTTGGCTTCCAGGGCGGAGTGCGCCCACCCTGGGACCGGAACTCGCGCCGTGGAAGGCCAGTGAGGCCCCCGGCCTTACCGCGCGCGGCGGCCCGGGGGGGCGCAAATCTCCACGCCTGGCGTTGGCCCGGCCCGGCCCCGCCTGGCCTCCCCGGCCGCCGGTGCGCGCCGCTGGCTCCGGCTGCCCAACCCGCCGGGGCTGTGCCGCGCGCGGACTCACCGAGTCGCTAGTCGCGTCCGCGTCTACACCCCCATCCGCCCCGATTGGTAAGAGTCTCCCCGCGCGCGCCGGCCCCCCGCCCCACCCCTCCCCCCACCAGCGCTCACCGCCCCGCAGACAAATCACCGGGTGACAAATCGCTCTCAGATGCAAATACCTCGCGGGTGATTCAGCGCCGCTGCCCGGGACGCGGGAGGGGTCTCGTGAGGCCCCCTCCCTTTTTCCTGGACACCCCCTCGTGCCCCAGGATCGGCCAGACGTCCAACGACTAGCCAAGGGGAGCTGGGGAGGGGGCAGGAGGAGTGGATGGAAATTTTCAGGTTACGGCCCCTTTAAATGATAATAAATAATGAAAGGGAAGGGGAACAGCGATGCTGACGCCCCGCCTCCTGCTTAGGGAGGATGGGCAATGTTTGAGTCGCGGCCGGGAACGCAGAGGGCGTCGAGGACACGGACTGGGCAGCTAGGGCCTCAGGGAGAGAGGGAAAAGATTGGGCCTTCGTTCCAAGGAGTTAAGGGGGGTGGCCTACGCGGGGTCTGGGATTCTTTTCCCCTCCATCTGACCTAGCTCCTACGATGGGTCTACTGGGCTCGGAAATTCACCTCTGCCCCTTAGATTGAGCCAAGGGGAGGGAGTGACTCCACCCCTAGAGCCTCGGTTTCCACTTCTGTGAAATGGGATTGAAGACCCAAGGACAAACGGAGCTCCGGGGAGAATTTATAGTGGGCGGGGTCAGAGGGAGGGAACCAGGGTTCCACCAGGGGGCGGGGCCGGGTGGAGAAGGGTCTCGGGGAAGGTGGGTAAGGAGGAGGGGTGCGGCGTGGGGGAGGACTTGCTGGGCCCAGAGAGAACGCCCCTTACCTCGGACTGTCACCACCTCTCCGCAGCTTGACAGCCCACCGTTTAGCAGACTAGCCAAGAAGATTACCCTCTTGACAATCATAATTTAATATAATATCCACGTTCGGAACGTTCGGTTGCCTGAACATTGCTCAGAGAGGTTCGTTCTGGTGCTCAACCCTCAGGTCTCTATGTAGCAGACACACTTCTTGTCTGCAGTTTCTTTTTTTTCTTTTTTTGTTTTTGAAACAGAGTTTGACTTTGTCGCCCTCGGTAGAGTGCCATGGCAGCACAGCTCATAGCAACCTCCAACTCCTGGGCTTAGGCAATTCTCTTGCCTCAGCCTCCGAGTAGCTGGGACTACAGGCGCCCACCACAACGTCTGGCTATTTTTTGCTGCAGTTTGGCCGGGGTCGGGTTCGAATCCACTACCCTACCCACTGAGCCACAGACGCCACCCTTATCTCCAGTTTCTTTCTTTTTTTTTCTTTTTTGAGTCAGAGCCTCAAGCTGTCACCCTGGATAGAGTGCAGTGGCATCACAGCTCACAGCAAACTCTAATTCCTGAGCTCAAGCGAGTCTCTTGCCTCTGCCTCCCAAGTAGCTGGGACTACAGGCGCCCGCCACAACGCCCGGCCATTTTTTGGGTTGCAGCTGTCGTTGTTTGGCGGGCCAGGGCTGGATTCGAACCCGCCTGCTCAGGTGTACGTGGCTGGCGCCTTAGCCCGTAGAGCCGCAGGCGCCGAGCCTTATCTCCAGTTTCTTGTCTCCATTTCGCAGAGCAGGAAACTGAAGCTGAGAGCCAGGAAGGCGGGGCGCGGGTAATGGGCTCAAGTGGGGGCTGTGTTCTCTAGAGGCCTCCCCAGGGAACTAACTAATCGCAGAACACTGGCTCCAGCCCTAATAAATAGCCAAATGTGAGTTTACAGGGCAGGGTGCGCAAGGGCAACCCAGAGAGGTGCTCGCTTTTGAGGGTCCCTACCTGCAGGCCACAGTCCCTGGTCTTGAGTGTTGGGGGTCGTGGACAGCCCCTCCGCCTCCCCTAAGGCACACGGCATTGCCATTTCCTATAGGCCCTACTCCCACATCGCAACTCCTTCCCCCAAGTCTCAGGCTCACTCTTTCAGAGCGTCCCAAGTCTAGTCCAGAGGGATAGGCACAGGAGAACTTCCTCCCACCTCACCACCCTGCCAGGGCCACCTGTAGCCTAATAGCAGGTGGCTGGGAAACCACCCTTAGGCTACTGAACACCCACCCCAGCTGTCCCTCCATTCTTGAGAGAGGGGAAGGCACCTTTCTAGGGCTCAAGTCTCCACGGTAAGCCCCTTCCTACCAAAGATGGACCACTTGGGGCAAACAGACCAAAAATGACTCCCTGCCCCACCTGGGAGGCAGGAGCATTGGATGGGCCTCTCTGTGCCTCAGTGTCTTCCTTTCCAAAATGTGCCAGTATTAACTCATACCATATACAGTAGTTGTGAAGATTATACTTCTCTTTGTTCAAAGGGATGGGGGTAGGGAGGGGTCATAATTACCCTGAAAGGCCGGAAGGGTAGTGCCCCAACCCTGTTTCCCAAGGGAAAAGCCCTGGTCTCAGGAGCTGGGGCCCCAGGAGGGTGAGGGGATGCAGGAGTGTAGCTGCCTGCCATGAGGGGGATCCTATTTTTAGCCCAGGGATGGAGCTGGTAATTCATATACAGACTTGCTGGCACCACCACACCCCAGGATGACCCGGTGCCCAAGCAAGCAGGTGGGCAGCAGTGTAAAAGCGAGTCAGTGTAGATCCTTTCCTCTGTCTGTTTCTCAAGCTGTGAAATGGGTACAGCAAACCCAGTCCTGTAAGGTTTCCTGGCCAGAGCATTCCATGGTGGGGTCCAGGTGGGTTTGAGATACCTCCCCCACTCAACCTACCCCTACTCCTACAAAAAGAAACACCCTAATCCTCACCTAACCCAGCTAGTCAATCTCTACCTAGAAGAATGGAAGTATAAGACATCCTCTTAAAAATTCACGCAGGCCCACCCTCACAGTTCTTCAAATTAGAAAACCCAAATTTCCCCTTCCAGCATCCCTCCTGAAACACCAGTCCCACCTTGAGACTTTTCCCCATACTGCCCAAGGCCAGCTCCTCCTCTGAAGGGTTCTGGCCCTGAATTCCCAGTGCTGGGCATAGCCCTGATCACATCACTCTTTTTTTTTTTTTGAGACAGAGCTTCAAGCTGTCACCTGGATAGAGTGCTGTGGCATCACAACTCACAGCAACCTCCAATTCCTGGGCTCAAGTGAGTCTCTTGCCTCTGCCTCCCAAGTAGCTGGGACTATAGGCGCCCACCACAATGCCCGGCCATTTTTTGGTTGCAGCCGTCATTGTTGTGTGGCAGGCCAGGCTGGATTCGAACCTGCCAGCTCAGGTGTACGTGGCTGGCGTCTTAGCCCATTGAGCCACAGGCGCCGAGCCCACATCACTCTTATTGCTCTTGACTGAAGCAGTCTCTAGTGTGAAGCAGCTTCATCTGTTTAACCTGCTCTGCCTGGATCACAGGTGGATTGTCAGTGCTGAGCACACTGGTACCCGATAAACCAGGGTCAAACTATGGCCTGCAGGTCACATGTGGCCCACGGGATGTTTTTGCTGCTTGCTGCTGCCTGTCCTGCTTTACAGCTGGCTCATCCCAGGCCACAGTGCTGCAAATGTGTGGAATGTGCACTGCACTCTCCAATTCCCCTCCTTCTCTCTGTCTCTCTACTTCTTCTCTCATTCTCGGGTGAGACTGAGACTTGTGATAGGAGGAGTCAAGCTTGCCTGTGCAGAGCCTGCTGCTGCCTGAGGACTGAGGTAAGAACAAGTTAGGATTTATTTATTTATTTTTTTGAAGTTAGAAGGTCTATTTGTTTTTTATTTTGCAGTTAGTAGGGCCTTTTTTTGCAGTTAAAGTGGGACTTTTTGTCGGAAGTTAGGAGGGGTTTTTTTGCAGATAGGGGGCGCCTTTTTTTCATTTTAAATATTGTATTTGTATTCCCTTCTTTTTTTTTTTTTGAGACAGAGTCTCAAGCTGTCACCCTGGATAAAGTGCCATGTCATCACAGCTCACAGCAACCTCCAATTCCTGGGCTCAAGCGAGTCTCCTGCCTCTGCCTCCCAAGTAGCGGGGACTACAGGCACCCACCACAATGCCTGGCCATTTATAGGTTGCAGCCATCATTGCTGTTTAGCAGGCCAGGCTGGATTCGAACCTGCCAGCTCAGATGTTTGTGGTTGGCGCCCTAGCCTGTTGAGCCACAGGCACTGACCCATTGTTCCCTTTTTTGTTTGTTTGTTTTTGGCTGGGGCTGGGTTTGAACCCACCACCTCCAGTATATGGGGCTGCTGCCCTACTCCTTTGAGCCACAGGCTCTGCCCTGTTTTGTTTCTGTTTTTTTTTACTTCAAAATAAGATATCTGCAGTGTGCATAGGAATTTGTTCATAGTTTTCTTTTTTTTGAGACAGAGCCTCAAGCTGTCACCCTGGGTAGAGTGCTGTGGCATCACAGCTCACAGCAACCTCCAATTCCTGGGCTCAAGCGAGTCTCCTGCCTCCGCCTCCCAAGTAGCTGGGACCACAGGCGCCCGCCACAATGCCCGGCCATTTCTTGGTTGCAGCCGTCATTGTTGTTTGGCGGGCCCAGGGGCTGGATTCGAACCCGCCAGATCAGGTGTACATGGCTGGCGCCTTAGCCCATTGAGCCACAGGCGCCGAGCCGGGTCTGCAAATATTTCTTCAAGACTCTGCTTTCATATGCCCAGAAGTGAAATTGTTGGATCATATGTTAATATTTTTAATTTTTTGAGGGACCATTAATACTGCTGTCCTTAGCAGCTGTACCATTTTACTTTGGTAAAAAAATAAAATGGTAGGATTCCAATTTCTCTATATCCTTGTCAACCTTTGTAACTCTTGCTTTATTTTGTTTTTTGTTTGTTTATAGTAGCCATTGTAATGAGCATGGGGTGGTATTTTGTGGTTTTGATTTATGTCTCCCTAATGATTATTGGCATTGAGCATATCCGCATGTGCTTCTTGGTCATTTGTATAACTTCCTTAGAGAAATACCTGTTTAAGACCTTTGCCCATTTTTTTTTTTTTGAGACAGAGCCTCAAGCTGTCACCCTGGATAGAGTGCTGTGGCATCACAGCTCACAGCAACCTCCAATTCCTGGGCTCAAGCCCATAACGTGGCCTCTGCCTCCCAAGTAGCTGGGACTACAGGAACCCGCCACAACACCCGGCTATTTTTTGGTTGCAGCCGTCATTGTTGTTTGGCGGGCCCAGGATGGATTCGAACCCTCCAGCTCAGGTGTACGTGGCTGGCGCTTTAGCCCACTGAGCCACAGGCGCCAAGCCAGACCTTTGCCCATTTTTAATAAGGCTGTTTGTTGCTATTGTTGTTTCATTGCAGAAAAAATTTAAATATATTTGGATATTAAGCCCTTATCTGAAACAATTTGCAGATAGGTACATTCTCCCATTCCATAGACTGCCTTTTCATTTTGTTGATTTGGTCTTTTGATGCATTGAAGTTATTTTGAAATTTGATATACTCCAATTTGTCTATTTATACTTTTCTTGGCTATACTTTTGGTGCCATGTTAAATAAATCATTGTCAAATACAATGTCACTAAGATTTTCTCCTATGTTTTCTTTTAAGAGTTTTATAGTTTTAGCTATTACATTTAGGTCTTTGTTTTATTTTGACTTAATTTTTCTATATTGTGTAAGGTTAAGTGTCCAACTTCAATCTTTTGCATATGGAGATCCAATTTTTCCAGCACTTATTTGTTAAAAACACTGTCCTTTCTTCATTGAATGATCAAAGCATCTTTGTTAATAATCATTTGACCATATGTTGGTGGTTTATTTCTGAGCTCTCTATTCTGTTTCCTTGGTCTACAGGTCTGTCTTCATGCCAAACCACACTGTTTTGATCACCATGTTTTGGGGGTAAGTTTTAAAATCAGAAAGTGAGAGAAGTTTTAAAATCAGAAAGTGTGAGACTTCCAACTTTCTTCTTTCAATATTGTATTGGCTATTTGGGGTGCCTTGAGATTCCTTCGATAATATTTCCTAACTTTTTGCTTAAAAGTCATGCATATCTTTTGTCATATGTCCTAGGTGTTTAATTTTTAAAGGATTTTATTTTGTTAATGTTTTCTTTGTTACTGAAATGTAATACAATTGCTTGCTGTATATTGAACATATATTGATACTCTTAATTTTATGTACAGATTATCTACAAATTTAACTGTCATAAAAAATAATGAGAGTTAAATCTTCCTTCCAATTCTTAGCTTTTAATTTTCCTTCTTTGACTTAGTTTCTATGGGGACCTCCAAGACAATGTTGTGCATAATTCAATCTATAATTGTGTCCAAATAAGCTGTGATATTTCACTTAAATTAACTATTAATATTTTTAGATGTTCACAGTTAAGCTAATTGACCTACAAAATTTGGGGATGAAGCTTCCCTTAAATCCAAGTGTGGTAGCTATAAAAATTATTTAATAAATAGGAAATAAATGTTGGCAAGTATGTAGACAAGCTGGAACCACATATTGGTGGTGGAAATGTAAATTGATGCAGCCACTTTGGGGAATAGCTTGGTAGTTCCTCAAAAGGTTAAACATAGAATTACCATCTGATCCAACAAATCCAACAATATACATCTTAAGTATATATGCAAAAGAACTGAAAACATATGTTCACTCAAAAACTTGTACATAATGTTCATAGCAGCATTATTTATAATGACCCCAAAGTGGAAACAACCCAGGTGTCCATTAAATGATGAATGGACAGACAAAATGTGACATATACATACAATGGAATATTATTTGACAACAAAAAGGAATGAAACACTGATTCATTCTACAATACAGACGAACCTTGCTAAGTGAAATAAGCCAGACTCAGAACACATGTTGTGTGATTCCATTTATGTGAAATATCTAACACAGGCAAATCTAGAAACATAAAGCAGATCAGTGGTGGCCAAGGGTTGGGAGGAGGAGGAAATTTGGAGTGATGGATAATAGAGTTTATTTTAAGGATGATTAAAATATACTATCATTAGATAGTGGTTATGAATAAACACTATGTGAATACACTGAAAACCACTGAAGAGTACATTTCAAAAGGGTGAATTTTTTTTTTTTTTTTTTGAGACAGAGCCTCAAGCTGTCGCCTTGGGTGGAGTGCTGTGGCATCACAGCTCACAGCAACCTCCAACTGCTGGTCTCAAGCGATTCTCCTGCTTCTGCTTCCCAAGTAGCTGGGACTATAGGCACCTGCCACTATGCCCAGCTATTATTTGGTTGCAGCCATCATTGTTGTTTGGCGGCCCCCCGAGCTGGATTCGAACCCACCAGCTCAGGTGTAGGTGGCTGGTGCCTTAGCCTCTTGGAGCCACAGGTACTGAGCTGTGAATTTTTATAGCATGTATATGAGTTGCCTATTGTAACAAATTGCCACAACCACAACCTAGGTGGCTTAAAAGAAGATAAATTTGGCCAGGTATTGTGGCTCATGCCTGTAATCCTAGCCCTTTGGGAGACCAAGGCGAGAGATCACTTGAAGTCAGGAGTTCAAGATCTGACCAAGCAAAGGGAGATACCCCCCACTCCACCTTGTCTGTACTAAAAATAGAAAAATTAGCCAGGCATGATGGTGCAGGCTTATCATCTCAGCTACTCAGGAGGTTGAGGTTGCTGTGAAACAGAGTGAGATTCTCTCTTAAAAAGAAAAAAAGAAAACAAACTTATATTCAGTTATGGAGGTCAGACGTATGACACAGGTCTCACTTGGCTAAAATCAAAGCATCAGCAGTTCTGTATTTCTGGGGACTTTCTGGAGGATATGTTTCCTTACTTCTCCCAGCTTCTAGAAGCTACCTGCATTCCTAGGCTCATAGCCCCTTTCTCGGTCTTGAAAGTCAGCAACAGTAGATTGATTCCTCACCTCATAGTACTCTGATTGACTATTCTTCTCCTTCTTGTCCACTTCCATGAACCCCTGTAATTACACTGAGCCCACACAGGCAATCCAGAATAACCTCCCTATTTCAAGATCAGCTAGGTAGCAACCCTAGTCAGCAGCATTAGTTCCCTTTCTCCATATAGTACAACATATTCACATGTTCCAAGGGATTAGGATGTGGATATATTTGGAGGGCCATTATCCTGTGGACTATAATATATGAATTATATCTCAATGAAAAATTGTATAAGGGAAAAAAGTAAAGCAAGCTTTATGCTAAGAAATAGGAAATTATATTAAAACTATATTAAAAACTAGAAAAGTGTAAAAATGGAAATTCCATGCTAGCATAGAAAATCAAGATTTTTTTCCTATGCAAAAACTATTGCCGAACCAGGCACAGTGGCTCACACCTGTAATTCTAGCACTCTGGGAGGCTGAGGAGGGTGGATTGGTTGAACTCAGGAGTTTGAAACCAGCCTGAGCAAGAGTGAGACCCTGTCTCTATTAAAAATACAAAAACTGAGGCAAGAGGATCACTTGAGCCTGAGAGTTTGAGGCTGCTGTGAGCTGTGATGATGCCATGGCACTCTACCCTGGGCAACAGAGTGAGACTCTTCTCAAAAAAAGAAAAAAAAATTAGCCAGATATTACAGGTGCCTATAGTCCCAGCTACCTGGAGGCTGAGGCAGGAGGATCACTTGAACCCAGGAATTTGAGGTTGCTGTGAGCTAGGCTGATACCATGGCACTATACCCATGCCGACCAAGTGAGACTTTGTCTCAAAAAACAAAAAACAAAAAACTGTCAATGTGTTTTGTTTGTGTTTTTGTTTTACAAAAAAAACTGTAAAGTGTCAATTTCCCCCAATATACTATCTTAATGAATATATGGTATAGAAAATGGAAATGAAAGTGCATTATTGCACTTTACAATCGCATGAGCCCATTTGTCATACATTTTAAGATGGCTGAAAATTCTTGGCTACTTATTCCATTATGGGTGGAATCTAATTCCTTTCTTCTTGAATCTGAGCTGGCTTTGGTGACTTCTTTGACCAACAGAACATAATAGAAGAGTGAATTTCTGAGTCATCTGCAGCTAGGTCTTAGGAAGCTTTGAAACATCTTCCCACGTTTCTTGGAATGCAGGCTCCAGGAGAAGCCATGCATTCATTCTTTGTTGTCTGCTCTGCAACCTGAAATGGGCCTTTCAAAGCTCTTCACTTTACCAGCAGGCCTGATGGCACTGGAAAGATTGCAGGAGAAAGGGCTTCCCTTCCTGGGCTGGTGCCCTGGCTCACGGCAGGCTTAGCACACAGCTTCCCCAGCATCCAACAGCCTCTCCCCTCGCAGCTTCCTCCTGTACCCTCTCAGGCAGTTTGGTAGATAAACCTTGAGGCGTCATGAAAGACATCTGATGACCCTCACACCACCATGTTTTGAGGAAGCCCAACCTGGGTGCACAGAGAGCCAGTGTGGAGAAACACCAGGATAGCCTTCTAGCTGTGCAGACATGTCACGTCCACACAATGTCAGAACCCAGACACCAGACATGTGAGTTAATAAACCTTCAGATGATTTCAGCTTCAGCCACCATCTGCTGTGCCCACTCCCCACTCCCTCTTCCCCACCCCCTGACAACCTCTATTCTACTTTTTGGCTCTGTGAATGTGACTACTACGATATTTGGGGTTGTTTTGTGACTGTCTTATTTCACTTAGCATAATATCCTCAAGCTTCATCTACCAAACTGCTCAAGAGGGCACAGGAGGAAGCTGCCAGGTGAGAGGCTGCTGGCCACTGCAGAAGCCATGTGCTAAGCTTGCCCTGAGCCAGACCACCAGACCAGGAAGGGAAGCCCCTCCTCCTGCAGTCTTTCTAAGGCAGTGCTTCTCAACTACCTAATGCCGCCAGCCTTTAATATAGTTCCTGTGGGTTGCGACCCACAGGTTGAGAACCACTGTTCTAGTGCCTCTTACTGACAAACCTGCCATCAGGCCTGTTGCTAAAGTGAAGAGATCTGAAAGGCCCATTTCAGGTTGCAGAGGAGGCAAAGAAGAATGAATTTCAATAAATTGCTAGCTGGCAAAGGCACTGTACCGGGTTCAGCAGTGTTCCCCCCAAATGAGTGTCTACCTGGAACCTCTAAATGTGACCTTATTTGGAAAGGTCCATTTTTTGCAGATGTAATTAGTTAAGATGAGGTCATACTGGATCAAGGAGGGCCCTAAATCCAATACCTGGTATCTTTTCAAGAGGGGATGAGACGTGGACCAGGCACACACTCAGGCACAGAGGGGGAAAGGCCGTGTCATGACAGGCAGAGATGGGAATGATGCAGCTGCAAAGCAAGGAGCATAAAGATTGCTGGCAACCACCAGAAGCTACGAAGAGGCAGGGAAGGCCTTGCCAACCTTGGTGCTAACTGCTAGCCTCAGAATCAGGTGATAATACATGTCTGTTTTGTTTAAAACAACCACATTTGTAGTAATTTCTTAAGGTATTAATTTCCCAGGAAGGAAACTAATACAGGCACCAAATCAGGTATCACCAAATGGTCAGTCAATGGCAAACCACAGACAAATACATGGAACCCTACATTTTAGAAGCAAGGTGAAGAGCTAGACTTCACATGGGACAGGGGTGCTCAACACCCAATGTTTCGGTGGACCCTGAAACTCAGCATATGTTTTCCTCTTGTCAGGCTTCATTTTTTTTTTTTTTTTTTTATACAGATCTCAAAACTGTCACCCTAGATATAGTGCTGTGGCACAACAGCTCACAGCAACCTCCAATTCCTGGGCTCAAGAGAGTCTCCTGCCTCCGCCTCCCATGTAGCTGGGACTACAGGTGCCCGCCACAACGTCCGGCCATTTTTTTTTGTTGGGTGCAGCTGTCAGTGTTTGGCGGCCCGGGCTGGATTCGAACCCATGAGCACAGGTGTACGAGGCTGGCGCCTTAGCCTGTTGAGCCACAGGCGCTGAGCCTAGTGAAATGGTTTTTAAAAAATTTTCACATGTATTTTGTAGTTCTGTCCTATC
>CAUYON010134655.1:0-11977 GCA_963573935.1 Arctocebus calabarensis | reverse complement strand
CAGCTACTAGGGAGGCTGAGGCAAGAGAATCGCTTAAGCCCAAGAGCTGGAGGTTGCTGTGAGCAGTGTGACGCCACGGCACTCTACCCAGGGCGATAAAGTGAGACTCTGTCTCTACAAAAAAAATAAATAAATAAAAATTCATAGCATTGGCTCAGCGCCGGTGGCTTAATGGGTTAAGGCACCAGCCACGTACACCTAAGCTGACAGATTCGAATCCAGTCTGGGCCCGCCAAACAACAATGACAGCTGCAACCAAAAAATAGCCAGGCGTTGTGGCGGGCGCCTGTAGTCCCAGCTACTTGGGAGGCGGAGGCAAGAGACTCGCTTGAACCCAGGAATTGGAGGTTGCTGTGAGCTGTGATGCCTCAGCACTCTATCCAGGGTGACAGCTTGAGGCTCTGTCTCAAAAAAAAAAAAAAAAAATTCATATCATTTTGCTTCCTACCCCATAATGTCTTTATGTGGTTTTTTTTGTTGTTGTTGTTATTGTTTGTTGTTTTTTTTTAGAGACAGAGTCTCACTTCATCACCCTCGGTAGAGTGCCATGCTGTCACACAGCTCACAGCAACCTCCAACTCCTGGACTTAGGCGATTCTCTTGCCTCAGCCTCCCGAGTAGTTGGGACTACAGGCACCCACCTATTTATTTGTTTGTTTTTACAGTTCATCCAGGGCCAGCTTGCACCCGCCACCCTGGGTATATGGGGCCGGCACCCTACTCGCTGAGCCACGGGCGCTGCCCTTGTTGTTGTTTTTTTGAGACAGAGTCTCACTATGTTGCCTTCAGTAGAGTGCTGTCATGTCACAGCTCACAGCAACTTCCAACTCTTGGGCTTAAGCGATTCTCTTGCCTCAGCCTCCAAAGTAGCTGGAACTATAGGCGCCTGCCACAATGCCCAGCTATTTTTTGTTGCAGATGTCATTGTGTTTAGCTGGCCCGGGCTGGGTTCGAACCCGCCACCCTTGGTGTATGTGGCTGGTGCCATAACCACTGTGCTACAGGCATCAAGCCTCTTCATGTATTTTAATATCAAAATAATGCCATCTGGTCGGCGCCTGTGGCTCATGGAGTAGGGTGCCAGCCCCATATACTGAAGGTGGTGGGTTCAAACCCAGCCTTGGCTGAACTACAAAACAGAAAAAATAGCCAGGCATTGTGGCGGGCACGTGTAGTCCCAGCTACTTGGGAGGCAAAGGCAAGAGAATCACCTAAGCCCAGGAGTTGGAGGTTGCTGTGAGCTGTGTGACGCCATGACTCTCTACTGAGGGTGATGAAGTGAGACTCTGTCTCTAAAAAAAACCAACAAACAATAACAACAACAACAAAAAAACCCACATAAAGACAGTATGGGGTAGGAAGCAAAATGCTATGAATTTTTTTTTTTTGAGACAGAGCCTCAAGTTGTCAGATAAAGTAAGACTGTCTCTACAAAAAATAAGAAATAGATAAATAAATAAATAATGCCATCCACTACTTACCACTGGACGAAAGTGAACACTCTGGGGGAGATGAGGCCCATTACCAAGCCTGAGCTGCCCCTCTTCCTGGTTTGGGACATAGCACAAGGACCCAGAGCAAAGACCCTGGCTTGGGTTCTGCCCGGCAGACTACGGCCGAGCCATCCATAAAATGAGGTGGCGAAGCCCGCCATGCCTGGCCTTGAGACAGTGGCCACCACTAAATGGAGCAGTGGGTGTGAAGACGAATGATTCACACATGGAACTTGAGATGCCAGCTGGATGCTGGGGCCAGGCCCCTCTCCAGCCTCTTTCTGGGACAAGAGAAACCGGAGGGGGCCTCAAGGCAGACCCCCCAGCTCTTCTCCCACCCAGCTTCCTGAGAGCAACCGGGACCTGGGGGTCTAGGCAGACGATGTCCCCCAAACCCAGGCTAGAGGAAAGGGTGAGCTCACCCTTTGGCCCAGGCAGAGGGAGGGGGTAGGAGACATGATTAAAATGCCAGAGGTTAGGAGGTGAAGTTACAATGGAAAGAATGAAGCCCCAGCGCTGCTGCTTGCACTCGCTCCGCTCCTCGCTCGCTCGCTCGTGGGCTGCTTCTCCCAGCCCGCTGCCTGCTCCCTCTGCCAAGCCCACATTTGATTTTTATTTCGGGAGCTGCCAGCACAGCACTTGGAGGGAGTGGAGAAACCTCACTCCTGCTTCCCCTGCCACGTCTGGAGCTGGTGGGGCCATGAGGGGGGAGGAGGTTCCTGGGATCCAGAGGGAGAGCCCATGAGGCCCCCACCCCAGCAGCCAACATCCTCAGGGATCAGGAGCTAGGAAGGAAAGGTGGGGCAGAGAGCGCGCTTGGGAGGCAAGGAAGGGGGACTCTGAAAAAGATGAAGGCCATTGCGGTTCTCATGGGCCTTTGCCCCGTCACTCTACTGAGGTTGACAAGACAAAACCAGCCTCTTTCCTGCTCCCTTGCTCCATCCCCCCACATGCCCTCCCCCACACAGTGGCCTTCCAGGGCCCATCCGCATGGGCACATACTTAAGCTGTGTGGGAGGGTTATCTGTGTGACCCTGGGGAAGTCTCTGTCCTTCTCTGGACCACAGTCTTCTCATCTGTGAAATGGGTAGGTTGATAAGCCGTTTCAGCCTGGGCTTTGCAGAGGTATGTGAGGGAGCCTGGACCCTGCCTTCTCCAGGCCATCCACTCCTGAGCACATCTCTTATCTCCCCCTTCCAGGGACTGGGGAGATGAAGGAGCTGCTAGCCCAGCCCCTCAAGAGCACTGAGCCCCCCCAGCCCCCCAACACATACACTGCAGACAGGAGCTGCTGGGGCCAACTCACATTTTCCTGCTCTCGGCTCTCTCCGCTGCCCATAATGCACTCCAGATGGTTTCCCCATCGGAAAGCAGAGGCAGCAGATTCCAGAGGGAAGGTGGTTGGGCTCCTCTCTGGGTTCCACTTTCCATTAGACTGGAGAGGAGGCCAGAGTGAGGGGACTTAGGGTCTGAAAAAATGGAGTGGGGGAGGTTCCAGCTCCACAAGAGAAGGGTCTAGAGCTCTCTGGAGGCAACTCACTGCCAATTAGGAGCTGCAGCCAGTGGGAGAGGCTGCCCGGCTTTGCAGCATAAGCAGGGGCACAGCTCAAAGGACCCCTAAATTCTTTCAAGGTTCTCTCACTGCCGGTGCAGCCTCACCCATGGAGCTGCTCAGGGGGCATCCAGGCCCTGGGGTGGAGGGGAGGAAGGTTTTCCTGTGTTTCCAGAATGGGGAAAGAGTCAGACACAGCTGGGTTCACTTCCCAGCCCTGCCACTTAGAGGCTGTGCAACTTTTGAGCGAGGTGCCTGACACTTGGAGCCTCAGGCGCCTCACCTGTGAAATGGGATGGCTAATTCTGAATTTGGGATGTCTGAGAAGGTGACATGGGATAACCTCCAGAAAAGGCTTCCTTTAGCCAGGGTGTTCAGGAAATGCCTAGGGGCTGTCTGGGAACCCTTCTAGCACAAAGTTTGCCTTCCCCTTAGGAAAAGAACTGCTTGGTGAGAAAGCCTATCTCTGGTCTGACTCAGATTCCTCCTGTTGCAGCTTCCCAGTGGTTCCTTTGAGGACCCCCAGGGGACTTTAAATCACCCTTCAGAGACTGTTCCGGGGACAAGCCCAGGAGGGTGGGGACTGTGAGCTTGAGGCTGAACCCCAGCCCAGTCCTGTCTCCTCCTTGGCCTGGCCCCTCCACCATAGGTGGTAGGACAGCAGGACTTCCCACCCCAGGCCCAGTGAGCCACGTAGGAGCAGAGGGGGTTGGGGGAGCTGAGCAGGGGGCAGTCGCTCCCCTTCCACTTCTCTGCCAGGACAGCCTCCCAGCTACACTTGCCCTCTCCGCCTCAGCTGTACTAAGGGGAGTGCTTAGATTTTTCCACCAGAAGAGCCAGAACAAAACGAGAAACAAATCCAGCCCTGCCTGCCCTGGTGGTGAATGGAGGGCAGGGAGGAGAATAAGCCTCTAGTCCTTTCCCTGCCCCCATTCCTATTTTTTTTCTTTTTTGCAGTTTTTTTTTTTTTTGGCCAGGGCCGGGTTTGAACCCGCCACCGCTGGTTTATGGGGCCTGTGCCCTACTCCTTTGAGCCACAAGGCTGTCCTCTATTTTTTTTTTTTTTGAGACAGAGTCTCATTATGTCACCCTTGGTAGAGTGCTGTGGCGTCACAGCTCACGGCAACCTCAAACTCTTGAGCTTAAGCGATTCTCTTACCTCAGCCTCTCAAGTAGCTAGGGCTATAGGCTCCCACCACAATGCCCAGCTATATTTTGTTGTTGTTGTTGTTTGGCAGGCGCAGGCCCGATTTGAGCCCGCCAGCCCCAGTGTATGTGGCCAGCGCCCTAGCCACTGAGCTACAGGCACTGAGCCCCTGCTCCAATTCCTAGGCTCTAGGATCCAGGGGCAAAAAGCTCACCTAGAAGAGGGAAAGCCTGGGCCCCCACCTCCAGGCTGGAGCACAAGAAGCAAAGGAAGCCACTGCCCCACTGCCCCAGGCCAGGTCCCCACTAATGCAGCTGGGCGGGGGGGGGGGCACAGTTGATGGAGGTTCAGTCGCTGGTCTCAGAATAAAGAGATGGGGCCCTTGCGGCCCCTCCTATTTAGTAGCGCCCCTTTCCCTCTCATTGAGCTCTCTCCCACACTAGCCGCCCCCACTACGTCCTAGTCCCCCCCCACACCCCAGTCCTTCTCCATTCCTCTCATACCGTGAGGTTGCCCCTCTTTGCCTTGACCTGCGTCCCAGGCCTAGGTGGGAGGCAGGCAGTTTTCCACTGCAATCCCATACCCTGGCCAGCCTTCAAAGAAGTGCCTCCCAGGCTTAAAGCCCCACCCTCCTGCTCTACCACCCACCTACCTTCCCGTGTGCCCATGACACACTCTCCTGTCCCTCACCCCTGTGCTCCCAAGTCCCACATGGCGCTCTCCCCTCCCCTGTCCCTCCAGTCACACCCCTTATAATCTATGCTGAGCCTGCTCCAGTGCGAGGACAGGTGAGGCCCTGGAAAGAGCCATGTGGGCAGTGAGGGCGCACTGGAACTAGAGCAGCTGCACTGCATCCAGGGGACCTCCCTGTGCTCTGCTAGCTTCTCCCTGAATGAAGACAACGATGACACCAGCAGGTAGCTCTCTTCCTCCTTCTCCTCTCCTTCTTCTATTCTTTCGCTTATTTCTTACTTCAACTCTTCTGCTCCTCCACCTCCTCTATTTCTTTTCTTCCCTTCCCTTAAAAACCAATTCAGTCCTGGCGCCTGTGGCTTAACAGGCTAAGGTGCCAGCACGTACACCTGAGCTGGCGGGTTCGAATCCAGCCCGGGCCAGCTAAAGGACAATGACGGCTGCAACCAAAAAATGGCCGGGCGTTGTGGCGGGCGCCTGTGGTCCCAGCTACTTGGGAAGCAGAGACAAGAGACTCGCTTGAGCCCAGGAATTGGAGGTTGCTGGGAGCTGTGATGCCACGGCACTCTATCCAGGGTGACAGCTTGAGGCTCTGTCTCAAAAAAAAAAAAAAAGGAATTGGAATCCACAGTGGATGAGGGGTGCATCCCCACAGGGCAGGGCATCTAGGGGAGCTTAGGTAGGATGTCAGAGCTTGTAGAGGGGAGGAGCACACCTGTGTGGGGCAGCCTGAGGCCGGGTGTTGGGGCCCATGCGGGCTAAAGACCACTTTGGTGTGGGGGAAGAGACCAGTGTCTCCTCTGACCCAGGAGGTACATATGAGACCTAGTAAGTAAAAGTGAGCCAGGTTTCTCATTCATCACTGGCCAAGAGTGTCATAAATATGGAAAAGGAGAAAACGAGTGAACACTGCGGCGTTCCCACCTGCAATCCTATACCCCCGGGGCGGAACTGAAGGCACTGGTGAAAACGCACCATTTTCAAAATAACTAGACATAAAATTAAATATTGGTGCGAATCTAGTATGTATGTTGGTGTATATGTGTCAATGCATGTACATGTATGTGTATGTGTGTATATATATATATACACGTATGCACCTCTCGGCTTCACCCGCTAGCACCCAAGTCTTTATTTCTAAATACCATGTCCACGGGCGGTGCCTGTGGCTCAGTGAGTAGGGTGCCGGCCCCGTATACCGAGGGTGGCAGGTTAGAAATACCATGTCCACAAGAAAAAACCAGGGCTCCTTGTAGAAATGACTGATCACAGGGCTAGGGCAGGGAAAAGAAAAGAGAAACCTGAATCATCTTGTGCCAGAAAATAAAGGAGTGCTCAGGAAAGATTAAATGGAGGAACCATATGACCCAGCAATTTCATTCCCAAGGTTACCCAGGAGAAATGAAAACAGATGTCCATACAAAAACTTGCAAAGGCATACCTTGTTTTATCGCACTCCAGCTTATTGCTGCTTCGCAGATACTACGTTTTTTACAAATTGAAGGTTTATGTCAACCCCGAACTGAGCAAATCTGTAGGTACCAGTTCTCCAATGCACGTGCTCACTTTGTGTCTCTGTGTCGCATTTTGGTAATTCCTGCAATATTTCAAACTTTTTCATTATTATATCTGTTGTGGTGATCTGTGACCAGTGATCTTTGATGTTAACTATTGTAATTATCGTAGAGTGCCGTGAACTCTGCTTGTAGAGAACAGTGAACTTAATGTGTGTGTTCTGACTGCTCCACCCACCAGTGATCCCCTCATCTTTCCAGCCCTCCCGGGGCCTCCCTACTTCCTGAGACACAGTGCTGAAATTAGGCCAGCTGTGATAATGACCCTGAAATGTCTGCTAAGTGTTCAAGTGAAAGGAAGAGGCCATGTCTTATTTGAAATTAAAATTAGATGGCTCAGCACCCATAGTTCAGAGGTTAGGGCGCCGGCCACATCACCAGGGCTGGTGGGTTTGAACCCAGCCTGGGCCTGCTAAAAACAACAATGACAACTACAACCGAAAAATGGCCGGGCTTTGTGGTGGGTGCCTGTAAGTCCCAGCTACTTGGGAGGCTGAGGCAAGAGAATCTCTTAAGCCCAAGAGTTTGAGGTTGCTGTGAGTTGGGATGCCTCGGCATTCTACCGAGGGGAACATAGTGAGACTTTGTCTCAAAAAAAAAAAAAATAAATTAAAATTAGAAATGATTAAGCTAAGTGAGGAAGCCACGTCAAAAGCCAAGTTAGGCTTAAAGCTAGGGTTCCTGCGCCAGTTAGCCAAGTTGTGAATGCAAAGGAAAAGTTCTTAAAGGGAATTAAGAGTGATACTCCAGCGAACACATGAATGATAAGTGAAACAGACCTATTGTTTTGTTTGTTTGTTTTCTTGAGACAGGGTCTCACTATGTCCCTCTAGGTAGAGTGCCATAGCATCACAGCTCACAGCAGCCTCAAACTCTTGAGTTGAAGCGAGTCTCTTGCCTCAGCCTCCCAAGTAGCTGGGACTACAGGCACCCACCGCAATGCTCGGCTAATTTTTGGTTGTAGTTGTCATTGTTGTTTGGCAGGCCCGGGCTAGATTTGAACCCTCCAGCTCTGGTGTATGTGGCTGGCACCCTAGCCGCTAGAGCTACAGGTGCCAAGCCAGACCTATTGTTGATAAAAAGAAAGTTTGCCCTTGGATGGAAGTGGAACACATTATTCTTAGTAAAGCATCACAAGAATGGAGGAGCATTAATCCCATGTACTCAATTTTGATATGAGGACAATTAATGACATTTAATGACATGGTGTGGGTGGGGGAAGGGGAGAGCGGAGAGAGAAAGAATGAGGGGGGTTGGGGAAAGGAAGAGCAGAGAGAGGGAAGAAGCGAGTGGGGTGGGGTGGGGTGGGGTCTTGATGTGTGCCACACCTTTTGGGGGCAAAACACGATTGTAAGAGGGCCTTTACCTAACAAATGCAATCAGTGTAACCTGGTTTCTTGTACCCTCAATGAATCCCCAACAATTAAAAAAAGAAAAAAAGAAAAAAAGAAAGAAAGTTTGAGCGGTCTGGACCGAAGATCAAACCAGCCATGACATTCCCCTAAGCCAAAACCTAATGCAGAGCAAAGCCCTAACTCTTTTTTTTTTTCCCCCTTTTTTTCAGAGTCTCATTGTGTTGACCTCAGTAGAGTGCCATTGCATCACAGCTCACAGCAACCTCCAGCTCTTGGACTTAGGCGATTCTCTTCCCTCAACCTCCCGAGTTGCTGGGACTATAGGCATCCGCCACAATTCCTGGCTTTTTGTTTGTTTGTTTGTTTGTTTGTTTTGAGACAGAGCCTCAAGCTGTCACCCTGGAAAGAGTGCTGTGCCATCACAACTCACAGCAACCTCCAAGTGAGTCTCCTGCCTCCACCTCCCAAGTAGCTGGGACTACAGGTGCCCACCACAACGCCCGGCCATTTTTTGGTTGCAGTTGTCATTGTTGTTTGGCGGGCCCAGGCTGGATTCGAACCCGCCAGCTCAGAAGTACGTAACTGGTGCCTTAGCCCATTGAGCCACAGGTGCCAAGCCTACCGGCTATTTTTTGTTGCAGTTTGGCTGGGGCTGGGTTCAAACCTGCTACCCTTGGTATATGGGGCTGGCACCCTACCCACTGAGCCATAGGCGCTGCCCAGCCCTAACTCTTTTCAATTCTATGAAGGCTGAGAGAGGCAAGGAAGATGCAAAAGAGGAGTGTAAACTCCTAGCAGAGTTTGGTTCATGAGATTTAAGGAAAGTAAATCTCCATAAGATTTTAGCCATCTCCATAACATAAAAGAGCAAGATGAAGTTGCATGTGCTGATGGAGAAGCTACAGCAAGTTTTCTAGAAAATCCAACTAAAAAAATTGCTGAAGGTGATCACACTAGACAACAGATTTCTTTTCTTTCTTTCTTTCTTTTTTTTTTTTTGCCACCCAGGCTAGAGCACAGAAGCACGATCATAGCTCACTGACACTTTGAACTCCTGAGCTCAAGCGATCCTCTTGAGTCCTCGGCCTCCTGAGTAGCTGGGACTATAAGTACATGTCACCATGCCCAGGTATTTTAAAATTTTTTTTTGTAGAGCTGGTTTCTTGCTATGTTACCCAGGCTGGCCTCAAACTCCTGGCCTCAAGTAGTCCTCCTGCCTTGACCTCCCAAAGTGCTGGGATGAAAGGCATGAGGCACTGTGCCCAGCCCAGATTCTTAACATAGATGAAAGAGGCTTACATTGGAAGAAGATGCCATCTAGGACTTCCATAGCAGGAGAGAAGCCAATACTTCCTTTCAAAACTTCAAAGGACAGACTGACTTTCTTATTATGGACTAATGCAGTTGGCGACTTTCATTAGAAGCCAGTGCTCATTAACTGTTCTGAAAATCCTAGAGCTCTTAAGAAGTATACTAAATCTACCCTGCCTGTGCTGTTTTAATGGAAGAACAAAGCCTGGATGACAGCACATCTGTTTGCAGCATGGTTTACTGAATGTTTTAAGCCCAGAGTTGGGACTCCACTGCTCAGCAAAAAAAAAAGGATTCTTTTCAAAATATTGCTGTTCATTGACGATGCACCTGGTCACCCAAGAGCTCTGATGGAAATGTTCAAGGAGATTAATGTTATTTTCATGCCTGCTAACACAACATTCTGCAGCCCTTGGATTAAGGAGTAATTTTGACTTTCAATTCTCATTATTTAAGAAATGTCTTTCATAAGGCTATAGCTGTTATAGATAGTGATTTCTCTGATGGATCTAGGCAAAACAAATAGAAAACCTTCTGGAAAGGATTCACCATTCTAGATGCCATTAAAAACATTTGTGATTCATGGAAGAAGGTCAAAACATCAACATTAATAGGAGGTTGGAAGGAGTTGATTCCGCCCCTCTCAAATGACTTTAGGGGTTCATGACTTCAGTAGAGGAAGGAACTGCAGTGGAAATAACAAGAGAACCCCAATTAGAGAAGTGGAGCCTGAAGAAGTGGAGGTTGGATTGCTGCGATCTCATAATAAAATGTGAACGAATGAGGAGTTGCTTCTTATACATGAGCAAAGAAAGTGGTTTCTTGAGAGGGAATATACTCTGGGTGAAGATGCTGTGAATATTGTTGAAACAATAACAAAGGATTTAGAATAGTACATCAGGCTCGGCGCCTGTGGCTCAATGGGCTAAGGCGCCAGCCACGTACTCCTGAGCTGACCGGTTCGAATCCAGCCCGGCCCACCAAACAAGAATGACGGCTGCAACCAAAAAATGGCCGGGCGTTGTGGTGGGCGCCTGTAGTCCCAGCTACTTGGGAGGCGGAGGCAAGAGACTCGCTTGAGCCTAGGAATTGGAGGTTGCTGTGGGCTGTGATGCCACAGCACTCTATCCAGGGTAACAGCCTGAGGCTCTGTCTCAAAAAAAAATAAATAAATAAAAATAAAAGAAATAGAAGAGTACATCAGCTTTACTGATAAAGTATTGACAGGGTTTGAGAGGATTGACTTCAGTTTTGAAAGAAATCCTACAGTGCTAGTAAAATGCTAGCAAACAGCGCTGCATGCTATAGAGAACTCTTTCATGAAAAGAAGAGTCAATCCATAAGACAAACTTCATTGTTGTCTTCTTTTTTCTTTTTTTTTTTTTTTTTTTGCCAGGGCTGGGTTTGAACCCACTACCTTCCCTATATGGGGCCAGCGCCCTACTCCTTTGAGCCACAGGCGCCGCCCCCTTGCTGTCTTATTTTAAGAAATTGCCACAGCCACCTCAACCTGCAGCAGTCACCACTGTGATCCATCAGCAGCCATCAACACGGAGGCAAATCCTCTACAAGCAAAAAGATTTGACTTACTGAAGGCTCATATGATTGTTAGCATATTTTAGCAATAACAGTTTTAAATGGCCGGCACCCATGGCTCAGTGGGTAAGGTGCCAGCCCCATATACTGAGGGTTGCGGGTTCGAGCCCAGCCCCAGCCAAACTGCAACAAAAAAATAGCCAGGCATTGTGGCAGGCACCTGTAGTCCCAACTACTTGGGAGGCTGAGGCAAGAGAATTGCCTAAGCTCAGGAGTTGGAGGTTGCTGTGAGCTGTGTGATGCCGCGGCACTCTACCGAGAGCAGTAAAGTGAGACTCTGTCTCTACAAAAAAAAATTAAAAAATAAATAAATAAATAAAAGTTTTAAATGAAGGTCTGTATATTTTATAGATATAATGCTATTGCACACTTAACAGACTACAGAATGGTGTAGACATAACTTTTATACATATTGGTATGACTCACTTTATTGCAATATTCACTTTATGTGGTACCCTGGAGCCAAACCCACAATATCTCTTAGGTATACCTGTACATGAATGTTTATAACAACATTATTATTATTATAGAGAGGATCTCACTCTGTTGTCTAGGCTGGAGTTCAATGGTCCTGTCATAGCTCATTGTAAGACCTTCAACTCCTAGGCTCAAGCAATCCTCCCTGAGTAGCTAGAACTACAGCTGTGCACCACCATGCCCAACTATTTTCTTTTTGTTTTTTTTAGAGACAAGGTCTCACTGTGTTGCCCAGGCTGGTCTCCAAGTCCCAGACTCAAATTATCTTACCACCTTGGCCTCCCACTTGTAATCCCAAGTGCTGGGATTACAAGGGTGATCCACCACACTTAGCCATCACTAGTCATAATAACCAGCAGTTAGAAACAAGTCAAATATCCAGCAACTGATGAACAGAAACATAGAATGTGGCCTCGCCATACAATGGAGTATTATTCAACCGTAAACATGAATGAAGCAATTACACAGGCCAAAACATTATACTAAGTGAAAGAAGCCAGTCACCAAACAGCATGTATTATATAACTCTATTTATATGGAATATGTACAATAGGGCAACCTACAGAGACAGAAAGCAGATGAGGGATTGTCAAGGGCTGAAGTGGGGTGGAGGATGGAAGATAATAGTTAAAGTTCGTGAGGTTTGTTTTTGTGGTAATAAAACTATTCTAGAATTGACCATGGTGAGTGGCACATATCTGTGAATATGCTAAATGTGTAAACTGCATCATCAGTGAATTATACCTCAATAAAGCTGTTTCTTTAAAAAAAAAAAAAAA
>CAUYON010134652.1:0-10599 GCA_963573935.1 Arctocebus calabarensis | reverse complement strand
CTCAGTCTGTGAGTTCCAGCCCTTTGTCTCAGCTTTCATCCCCTGAGGGCCAGGTTAAGCAAAGCAGCCCCTCTGTGAGTATTCTAATCCCTGCTTTGTGTCCCAGCAGGTACCGCCTCAGGCAAATCCTTCATGTGGCTTGGTTGCCCGGTCCGCTCTGCCGTCACCAGCACTGGAGAATCCGCCGCTTCCCCTGGCAGCCCAGAGGACTGGGAGTGTCTCCTCAAAACATCCCCAGGGGTACAGTTCTCCAGCTATTGTTCCCAGAGCTGGTTGCTGTTTTGTGCCTCAGGAGACCCTCCCACCAGCCAGGTCTCCTCACAGCTCTCTCCCCTTTCACCACTGCAAGTGGAATACCAGCACAGTTCAGCAAGTTTACGCCCATCCACACCCTCGAGAAAATCTCCAAGAGTCTGGACTCTGTGGGGAACAGGCCTCCAGAACTCGGCTGAGAGTGGAGGGGAACACCAGGAACACCAACTTGCAGGTCGAGAGTATATACAGTTTTATGCCTGGCTGGAGAGCACCGCAGCACCCTGTTAGGGGAAGGAGGTCTGGTTTTTAGAGGGTCTCTCCCGTACAGAGGGTAGATTGGGAGGACATCCGAACTCTGCTCACTTGTTTGTATGCAGGCATGGAGTATACTGCAAACCTCTCTCATGGGGGAGGGGACTCCCATCGCTTGGTGATGTGCTCTGTACCTTTTTGTTTGTGTTCTCGGGGTCTCAGGTCACCCTAGCAGGGTTGATGTGCGCTCTTCGACCTTTTCTTTTGGCTCAGATCCAAACCATCGGCTTTCTTGCTGAGTTTCTGTCCTTTAACTCTCTTTCTGGACGGGAACCTCTGCGGAAAGCTGGTTACAGTTTGCCATCTTGGCTCCTTCCCCCCTCTTACTTGAATTTAATTGTGTGTGTGTGTGTGTGTTTTTCTTGTATGGGCATGAAGTTGTTTATCTATTGGTCTCATTAATATTGAGCACATAGGATTCTTGATTTTCCTTTTTTGTGATACTTTCCTAAGAAGAATGTTCTTCAACTTCAGGTTAATACAAAAGATGCAAAGTCTCCAATGGCTGAGTAGGATTCTATGGTACGCATGTAGCACAGTTTATTAATCCATTCATGTGTCAATGGGCACTTGGGTTGATTCCATATCTCAGGGACTGTGAACTATAAGAATCTCCACTCTTTAAAATGAGGCTTGTCCCTTCCTTTAACTTACTTCACAGTGCAATTATAAGAAAAAAAAAAAAGTTTGTTAGTATTCCATCTTCTTTAGAGAAGAGTATATGAGTAGAGATTACATTAATAATTGTTTCTAACTCCTTATATACTAATAATTTATGTCAAAGTTTTTTTCACAGTAAATTTTGAATGCTTGGAAGACTAAAATCTGGTGAAATGGAAGTTAACGAACCAGGAGCTTTGCTACTAACTATGTTATGGGTTTCACTGCACAATTTCAAACTTTATTTTCATAACTATAAAAATTCAACCATGTTTTTCACTCTTTTTAGGGAGAATTTGTTAGGAGTAAGTTCCGTTAGCATGTGAAAACACTTTAAGCAAAATAAACAAATCACTCTCAGTTAATAATTTTTGTAAAGTTGGTAGAATTCTTGCAGCATGCAACTGGTGGCCTGTGGTTAGGCCTATGAAATCACTTCGCTTCTATCAATACAGAGTGTTATTCATGATCTGCTCACTTAAAGGTTCTTGAGTTTTGAGATAGATTCTAATGTCTCTTTAAGGAACACATGTATCTTTTCTTTGAAAATTTTCACTGAAGTAAACAAAGACTGCAATACCCCCCTCATAATTAGTGTTGTGTAAACTAATATTTTAAAGCTAGGCAGTACTGAAACACAATATTTATTAGACCACAATAGAGGCTTACTCTAGACAAAAGCAATTTGTTTGAAAAATAAGGACAATATCCATATCCTTAGTGTTGATGAAAACTAGATTATTTGAAAGTGGGTGGAGAATAAATGGAAGTTAATAGTGAGATAATCAATAATGCTGATGAAAGTCTCTCCTGGAAGTGCCACCATTCCACACTTCCAACTTTTGCTCATTAATGAGTCAGCTGCGACGATTTTCACATCAGTTAGTGCGTCTGACTTCAGAGTAAGGGATCCGGGGAACTCATGCCTCCATGGTTTAAGGGTAACTTACAAGGTACAGATGATCAATCGCTGACATTGGCTTCTGAGTCCCCAGAGAGAATTAAATTTTGCTATAAGAAAAGAATAAGTAAGGCAGGTAGCACGTGTCTGAACAGAGAATATAAAAATACTAAAACAAAACGCTATTGAGGTATAACTGAAGAAAAATGGGCTTCACATATCATATTTTTGTCAAATATAATGTGCACTTTTTTGCCTAAAATTTTAAGGGAAAAATATGGATGCACGTTATCTGTGGGTGGTACCAACTCCTAATCTGTATAAATGTTTTATATTCCTTCACTTATGCTTATGCATGAAAAGCAGAGCTCTAGAAAGCAGTAACCACGTCCTGGCATGAAACAGCAGCCTGGGTGAGGAGGGAATCGGCCCCACACGCCCACCCCGGCCGCCCCTCGCTGGGCAGCACCACAGGTGCAGGGCCCGCTGGCCTCCTGGCTAATCACACCGGACACTGTCACCACTGCCACCTTGGATGTGGGCACACGGCAGTCAGCAGGGACACCTCCTGGAAAGGAGGAGGACAAAGGGCGGCCCTGGGCTGTGCGTCCTCCCACTCAGGTGCAAGGTATGCAGGGAGCCCGGGCGGCAGGTGAGAGTGTGGATGACCCGAGGGCCCAAACTCCGCGCACCTGTGCCCTCCTGGCCCAACCTCGTTCCACATCCTCTCACTTCCTGTTCTCCCTCGGGGGCGGGGGGGGGGGGACAGGCCCTGGGCCACTCCACTGAGAACTGGGCTTACCCCCGTGCTGGTGTGCGGGGCCAGGGCCAGCCCTGCCCGCCCCGGGCTCCCTCCCGGCCACAGATCTTGCCCTTTCCCGCTGCCTCCTCTCCCACCTCTCACCGCTCACCCCAGTCCCAGGCCCTCAGGGACGCCACCCTGAGCTGGAGACTGCCAGAACCTGGGCTCAGGTTCAAAGATGTTGGGACCTCGGGCCTCAGTCCCCATGAAGTTTCTATCTGCAAGGGTCCCTCGCAGCACAGCCCCAAGGTGGGGGGTCCCTGAGCCCCTGGACTGTAATTCTGAACCGGAAACTTGTCCAAACCCAAACTTCCCAGTGGGAAGAACCACCTGGGATGCTGGTTAATGGAACAGATACCCCCGTCCTTCTCCTGGAGATTGATTCCTATATTTGGATGTGGTTCAGGAATCTCATTTTAACCAGTGCCTGGTGATCTGTAGGATTTAAAAGTTTGGGAAAAGCTGATGTCCTTCATTCTGACCTTACTGAGTGCCCAAGGTCTGGATGGCTCACGGAGATCAGAGTCAGGAAACAGAAATGCAAAAAATAAGGAGCGTTTCACTGAGGTACCTTCAGGGAAGGCTTCCTGCTCCCATTTTCCCCATATGGGATTTAGGGACAATGTTCGGAACACTCTTAGTATATACACACTGTTTTACTGCCCACATCCTTCACTCAGAATCATGGTCATGAGATTCATCCGTTACTGAGTGCATTAATACTTTGCTCATTTTTATTGCCATGTCAAGCATTTTTGTTGTTTCCAGTTTGTATCCATCACAAATAAAAGTGTTATGAACATTCACGGACAAGTCTGCATGTGAACATATATTTTGTTTTGGTTTGGCAAATACCTAAGAGTAAAATGGCCGAGTCACAGGGCGGATGGGTGTCTAACTTTATAATGAACTGTCAACATTTTCCAAAGTGACTTATCACTTTACATTCTCACTTGAAGAGTCTTAAAGTTGCAATTACTCCAAAACCATTTAGTATAATCCAACATTTTTAGACAATCTAATTAAATAGCAGTTGTTAAAAATCTCTGCTCAACATTTCTAACCACCTAGGTGTTGGAAGTGGAAACTCTCTGATAAGTTTCTTGGGGCTCTCCAGCTTCTTCAGAATCTCTTCCTCAAATCCCAACCACTTTAAAAGCCCCCAGCTCTGTTCTCTGATACCACAAGCTCAGAAGACTAAGGATTCCTGCCTACATTCCACCCACCCCACGACACAGACTAACCCTCAGATAAAAGTGAGCACAGACCTCAAACACATTTCAGGTTGGATTCACCCCAGATTCTGCCTGTCTTGGGTTTCCCTCCATTACCTTCTAATAAGTAAATAATTATAAACAAAAATCCTTTTATTTGACCAGAATGTTCCCTTACACCTTTAGTTGGCATCTTCTTTTTCCCTTCCATGTTTGTTAAAATGTGTCTTATACGCAGTGGATTTCTTTTTGCATTAAAAGAAATCCACTGATACTCCTTTGAGCCACAGGCGTCGCCCTGCGTTACCTTCTTCAGCTATTACAGAATAACTTGATGTGGTGCCACTTTCTTTAAAATATTCACATAAAAATGACTAACACATAATTCCTCACCAGGTAAAAACACCTGTCCTTCATAAGCAACTCTAAATTGCATATTAAATTATTGACATTTCTTGTCAAATGGGTAACCCCAAATTTTGAACCTCAACTTTTGGTTTCAATTTTTAAGTATTTTAATATTAATAAAGCAAATATTTTTGATGTTATTCTTTCTGAAATACAGTTCTTTTGACAGCTATGTAAGATTTAAAGATTTTCACTGAGATATTCATGCTTAAAGTTAGCAAATAAGTCACAGGCATTCATCTACCTTTAAAAAATAGAGTTTTAGTAAAACTTTTATGGGTACATAAAAATATTGCATTGTAAAAGTGTAAAGATAATATTTATTTCCTATTTATTTCTTCAAATTTTAGATCAACTCCCCCTTAAAATTTTTTTTCTACTAAATTTCCTGGTATTGTTTCAAGAAATGTTATTAGGAGCAAAACAGAACAAGAAAGTTGTAGCTATGAGACCACAGCTGGGAGGGGCTCTGAATATGACTTCCTCTCTGGAAAAGTAACCCTTGTGCCAATTAGATCCTGGAATTTATGGTGTTTTTATAAAGCAAAGTGGTCGAGTTGGCTCAAATGAAAGCAAATTCACAGGAAAATATGTCACACAGGCTTTCCAAGCACATATCAGGAGATATAACATGAAATTCAGCTACACTTGAACAAAAAAATCTAGTGCAGGACTCAGCAAACAGAAGTATTGTTTTATGGGTAAATAGTTCAGGAATCCTCAATATGAACAATCACTCACTGCCTTCTCAACATCTGTAAGAAATCCAGACATCTCCAGACATGATCACAAATTCTACTGCTCTATTAAGTTATGCAGACACTGAAATTGATAAAGAATCACATTTCTGATGTAAGTTTTTGGTATTAAGAAATAGTGAAATCACATTTTCTTGCTCCTTTAATTTTCAGTTATTTCCGTATTTATCAAAAACAATTCAGAACTGGAGACGTTCCCATACCTTAAATCCCCAATAAAAATCCCTGAAATGCTCACAACTCGGCATGTACTAATTGACCCCCCATAATGTACAAGACACTGCGCCCAGGACTGAAAGAGACAACCGTGCCAAAAAATTAATTGTAACACAATAGGGGCAAATAGCAAGCAGGTGACAGAAGAGAAGGAAAGGCTTCATTCTTCTTGAAGATAAAGATATCTCAGGAAAGGACGTGCGAGGTTGAGGAATGAGTAAGAGTTGACCCTCGTGAAGGCAGAGTGGGCACTTGCTACGCTCAGCGAAGACAGCAAAACCGGGGGATTAGAACGTGGGGAGCTGCCCACAGTGAAACCACAGCAAGGCCGACAGGAGCCCCGTCAGGCACAGAGACCCTGAGCAGGTGAAGGAAAGGAGAGAGCCGCGTTGGGATCGTACATTCATTACTCAGGCCGCTTTGGGGGAATAGCTTTGGAGAAGGCAATCCTGGAGGCAGAGAGACTTGTTAGGGATTATAATATTTTGGGTAAAATGTGCAAGAATCTGCATTAGGACATAGAGTTCCCCAAAGGAGATTCCTCTTGGAAGGAAGGGGGTGGAAGAGGCAGAGAGAGGGAGATAGAAGTCATGAAAAAAGGAGAGAGGAAAGACTCAAGCCCCGTCCTCTCATTCCTCAGATGAGTCACTGCAGGCCTCAGACATAGAAGCACCTCCCTCACTTCACTAAAGTCACGAAAAGTGAGCTTACACCTCCATCTTACCTGGGGGAGGGGATTAAAGAGAAACTTAGAAAATTATAACATCTGCAGGAATTTTACTATATTTGCTGATCTATTTAAAACAGTGATTTTAACTTCAAGAAAAGCATGCATTACTGAGTTCAATGTAATGTTACTGGCAATGTCTTTGTACGTGTTTTCCAAGACTCCATAGAATTGGCTTAAACTTTTCTTTCCCGAGACCCAAGCTCATTTTTGCTAAAATTCCATCGTACTATAAGATTCTTCTTCTCATATGTCTCTGAGTCTATGTATGTCTTGATAATTATCAAATTTTTCAAGTTTGTAGTTAAATTTGTGGTTTTTATGCCCCCTCCAAAACTTTCCAGAAGATAATACACAGTCTATGCAAGGTAATGTACTTTTACCGAAAATAAGCGTTCCTTCACATTTTGCAGAACACACCGTTTATGTCCTTGAAGAATCTCATGGGGATACATTTCCTCATACTTTTCTTAAATACCAAGTCTGTGTAAGTTAAACATGTTGAGTATTATTAATTAAAGCTCATTAACAGTCAATTAATGAGCTGAAGTTAACTGTTAAACACACAAATGTTACAGGGGTTTTTTTGTTTTTGTTTTTGTTTTTTGCAGTTTTTGTCCAGGGTTGGGTTTTAACCCACTACCTCCAGCATATGAGGCTGGGGCCCTACTCCTTTGTGCCACAGGCGCTGCCCAAAATATTACAAACTATGCCACGGAAAGCATTTAGAATGAATCAAAAAAGTTAAATCGACTCTTCATAACTCTTATCAGTTGTGAAATTGTTTTGAAGTTACTGTTAATGTAATAATTTCCAGGCTTATTATCTGCCTATGCCAACATCATTATTACAGTCTCCTGGACTAAAAGTTTTGATGTCATTTTCAATTATTCCTCCCCCTTTTTTTGCCCATTATAAGTCATTTACTAACAGTCCATTTGCAAACTCTTCTATAAAAGGGCCTCCATCTTCCTAATAACAATTAATCTCTTCCTCAACTATATTGTCTTAATTCTTTTACTTTTATAATGTCACTTATTAAACTATAACGTATATTACAGGTTGAAAAGTATCTGTGGGCACCATTGACAACAGGATCCATATTTATTCCATTTTTAACCCCCACATTGCCTACTTTCCCACTTCTGCGACTATCACTACCAAGCATAGCATCTGACATGTGATGGGAGTACAGGAGGCCAGTAAAACAGATTTTCAAATTCGAAAGATTTTAACTGAATACCATCACCAGGTCTTCATAAAGCATTGCTTATTTTTATTAAATCATAAATTTATGGAGTACAGTGTGCTGATGTGATGTACAATGTGGAATGCTTACATCAAACTGATTAACATAACCATCACTCCACTTACTCGTTGTGGTCAGACATTTATACTCTTAATAGATTTGAAATGTACCACTTCATTGTTCACAATAGGTGAGGTCCCACCAAACACCCTCCCCTCTCCCTCCTCTTTCCTCCTTCTTTCTGGACTATAATTGTGTTTTATCATTCATAAGAATGTGTAGGTGATTATATATTGATTTCATACTAGTATTGAGTACACTGGATACTTTTCCCCCCATTCTGGAGCTACTTTAATCCCTGTCAACATGACTTTATATAAGTTCCCCACTTGAACAAAATTACAGCACTTCATTACGTATGAATTTCTTTGTTATCCTTTTAATATCTTTCAACATGTTTCTCCACTCAACATATGAGTATCTAATGTACTTATTACTAATAATATAAAACAAATCCTGCATTCCAGGAATGCTGGAATCCCAACTAATTTTTATCCCCATCTTTCAACAATCTCTGTTCTAGGTTTTGCCCAAATTGGTGCCTTCCTCTGCTCCTTCTGAAATCATACCCACAATCCTAGGTCCAGTTGGGCACTACCTTATGTGTTACAGACACCGGCAGGGAGCACTTTGATCACTTTGAGTCTCCTTTTCCAGACTCAATTCCCATATGTATAAGATCCTGTAAATAAGACCATCAATACATAATACCAGGGAAATAGTAGGCAATCAATTAATGAGCTGCATGAAAATGCAATAATTGCTACATTAAATCAATCACAATATGCATTACTTACAACTATGAATTTAAGTTTCTTATAGAAGTGCTTAAAAGACTTATCAACAGATTTCATACTAATCATGATTATCTGCTATTTTGAAACTTCCCAAAACAGTAACAATTTATTAGTGTCCAAGAAAGAAAAGAATCTGGCATGTGTTCAGACAACATCACTCTGGCCACTATTAAGGGAGCGTCTACACATTCTTTTTCTGTGTGATAACTCTGTTATATACGAGGCAGTTCTAGGCTGCCAGAGGTTTATATATCTAAATTAATAATGCTGCCAGATAAAATTATAGATGGGAATGAAGCTAGTGTATCATAGATTATCATATGTGACCAGTAAACAATTTAATTCTTCTGAAAAAGAAAAGAATGAATTAAACTGTAACTGAAGGCTGAAACTTCAGTGGATTTGTGGACATTGGGTCTAACTAAGTAGAGTGGGTGCCCAGGAAAAATAGAAGCACAAGGGAACAGAAGATGAAGGAAGATAACATCCAGAAGAATATCGAAAGTGAAGACTGGCAAAAAATCTGGCAGCAGGGACAGAAAGCAGTAGAGCTCTTGTCTTGAAACTGGAGAGGTTCAGGATTTAATTACAACTCTGACACATGTTCACTCAATGGTCTTAGGCATGAAAATTACTTTATCCCTCATACGTTTTTCTCACACACAAGTAGAACTTTGTAATATCTAATTCAATTGGTGCCTATTATAGGAAATAGCATCATGTGTATGTCGATCATTAAACACAGATTGTCGAACAACATAATCAACATTGGTAGCTTTTTAAATTTTTTTAACTAATTTATTTTATGTTTTAATTTTTATATATTTTTTTATTTTTTGAGACAGTCTCACTCTTTCACCCTGGGTAGACTGCCATGGCATCATTCCTGAAACTTTGGGGCTCAAGTGATCCTCCTGCCTCAGCCTCTAGAGTAGCTGAGACTATTTTTATTTCATTGAAAATTTTTCCTATAAATTGTGTAACATCCCTACATTCTGGAAACAGCACTTTCCGAAAACTATTTAAAACACGAGGGTTGTTAATCATAGTACCTAGGCCTCTAACTACATGGATGGGTCCAATTGATACTTGACATAGATAAAGCCAGCTGCAGCAGTGCGAATTCTGGTTCATTTCAATGTTAACCCTTCTAAATTTCTGAGAAGATGAATATTCCCACTGTTGTAGAATGGAAACCAAATACAAAGTTGGATAGAAAATGGGCCTTAATGATTCAAGGGGTGGATTATTTTGGAAACATCTTTCGACCCATCTTCTTTCAATCTTGTCTGCTTCCTGGACCTTCAGCCACTCTCTTTCTGCTTCAGCTTCTGCTGCAGTTGAACAACTTCTTAACCAAAAGCTTGAAAGTACTTACATGTTTGGCCTTTCTCCCTTGCAGTCTTGCCATTGCCATGAGAAAACAAGCTGGGGTGAGCCCAGTGGTCCCTGGAGGAGGGTGAGAGACACTTAGAGCAGAGCCGGCCTGCTCTAGCTGAGGCCAGCCTAGTTCTGATGGTCCCAGACAACCCTCAGATCTGAGAATCAGCAAAGCCATCAGCTGATCAATTAACCTGTTAGAAGCCTCCTACCCACCTAAGCTATATGGTACAGCCTAGTGCTTCTCGGCTACAAACTGTGCAGCCTGTTACTGTACTGAATACTGCAGGCAACTGAACGCCTGAACACAACAAAACATAGAAAAGATAGAGTGAAAAAGTGATGTTATAACCTTAGGGAATTCACGGCACAGATGCGGCTCTTCCACCTACTGATGGAAGTGCTGTTATGCAGTGCAGGCTTGTATGTTGTGTCAATGCACATTTCCCTGCTTATAATTATGCTAGGAATTACATATTGTTTTTCAGCTCCAAATCCACCAGAAATTACATATTGTTTTCAGCTCCACCTTTCAATACATGGCTTGGCTATCCAGACTGGAGCTGGGACTCTGCAAACTATTTCCATTTTGCCAGCTCTTTTCCTATCCAGACATCCTCAAACTTTTTAAACAGGGGGCCAATTCACTGTCCCTCAGACCGTTGGAGGGCTGAACTATAGTTTAAAAAAAAAAACTATGAACAAATTCCTATGCACACTGCACATATCTTATTTTGGTGGCTGAATTCACACCAAAGCATGCGGCCCACGGACCATAGTTTGAGGACCCCTGTGTTAGATCCTGTGATTAGGGGGATTACAGTGAGGCTGCAAAGCAGTGTGGCTGGGGGGGAGGGCCG
>CAUYON010134645.1:0-25899 GCA_963573935.1 Arctocebus calabarensis | reverse complement strand
AGCTGTCACCCTGGATAGAGTGCTGTGGCATCATAGCTCACAGCAACCTCTAATTCCTGGGCTCAAGCGAGTCTCTTGCCTTTGCCTCCCACATAGCTGGGACTACAGGTACCTGCCACAATGCCCAGCCATTTTTTTTTTTTTTTGGTTGCAGCCATCATTGTTGTTTGGCAGGCCCAGGCTGGATTAGAACCCACCAGCTTAGGTCTATGTGGCTGGCGCCTTAGCCCATTGAGCCACAGGTGCCAAGCCAACCACAGACTTTTCTAATGAAACTTTCCAAGCAAGAAGACAATGGTCATCTACCTTTAATCTACTTAAACAGAACAATCACCAACCCAGAATTCTATATCCTGCAAAGCTAAGCTTTAAAATTGATTAAGAAATCAAATCATTTCTGATATACAAATATTGAGGAAATTCTCCACAACAAGACCAGCTAGCTCTACAGGAAATACTTCAACCTTTTCTACACACTGACCATCACAATGGATCAATAGCAGAGTAAGAATTAAGAAATTAAAGGACAGAACCTAACTTCCACACTGATGCAAAAGATAAAACTAAATAATGGACTCTCACAAAATAAGATGAATAGAACACTACCACACTTATCAACTATCTCAATAATTGTTAATGGCTTGAATTCCCCACTGGAGAGGCATAGATTGACTGACTGGATTAAAAAACACAAGCCATCCATTTTCTGTCTGCAGGAAACACACCTAGTTTCAAAAGACAAACTAAATCTCCAAGTTAAGGGTTGGAAGACAAGTTTTCAGGGAAATGGAATTCAGAAAAAAAGAGGAGTTGCAATGATATTTTCAGATACATGTGGATTTAAAGCAACTAAAGTCAAAAAAGACAAAGATGGTCACTTTATATTGGTCAAGGGAAAAATACAACAAGAAGACGTTTCAATTCTAAATATTTATACACCCAATTTAAATGCTTCCAGATTCTTGAAACACTCTTACTCAGTCTGAGCAATATGGTATACTATAACACCATAATAACAGGGGACTTTAATACTCCTCTTACAAAACTGGGCCGATCCTCTAAACAGAAATTAAACAAAGATATAAGGAACTTAAATGAGACCCTAGAACAACTGTGCTTGATAGACATATATAGAACACCCCATCCCAAAGATAAAGAATATACATTCTTCTCATTGGCCCATGGAGCATTCTCCAAAATTGATCATATCCTAGAACACAAAACAAACCTCAACAGAATCAAAAGAATTGAAATTTTACCCTGTATCTTCTCAGACCACAAGGCACTAAAGATGGAACTCAACTCCAACAAAAACATTCAACCGCACACAAAGGCATGGAAATTAAACAACCTTCTGTTGAATGTCAGTTGGGTGCAGGAAGAAATAAAACAGGAAATCATTAACTTCCTTGAGCACAACAACAATGAAGACACAAGCTACCAAAACCTGTGGGATACTGCAAAAGCAGTTTTGAGAGGAAAATTTATTGCTTTAGATGCCTACATTCAAAAAAAGGAAAGAGAGCACATCAACAAACTCACAAGCCATCTATGGAATTGGAAAAAGAAGAACAATCTAAGCCTAAACCCAGCAGAAGAAAAGAAATGTCCAAAATTAAATCAGAGATCAATGAAATTGAAAACAAGAATCATTCAGAAAATTAATAAAACAAGGAGCTGGGTTTTTTGAAAAAATAAATAAAATAGACAAACCTTTGGCCAGACTAACTAGAAATAGAAAAGTAAAATCTCTAGTAACCTCAATCAGAAATGATAAGGAAGAAAATACAACTGATGCCACAGAGATACAAGAGATCATCTCTGAATACTACCAGAAACTCTATGCCCAGAAATTTGACAATGTAAAGGAAATGGATCAATATTTGGAATCACACCCTCTCCCTTGACTTAGCCAGGAAGAAATAGAGCTCCTGAACAGACCAATTTCAAGCACTGGGATTACAGAAACAATAAAAAATCTTCCAACAAAAAAATGCCCTGGTCCAAATGGTGTCACACCAGAATTCTATCAAACCTTTAAAGAAGAGCTTATTCCTGTACTACAGAAATTATTCCCAAAAAAATTAGGAGGAAGGAATCTTCCCCAACATGTTCTGCAAAGCAAACATCACCCTGATAATGAAACCAGGAAAAGACTCAACTGAAAAGGAGAATTTCAGACCAATTTCACTCATGAATATAGATGCAAGGATTCTCAACAAAATCATAGCCAATAGATTACAGTTTATCATCAAAAAAGTAATACATCATGATCAAGTAGGTTTCATCCCAGGGATGCAAAGCTGGTTTAACATATGCAAGTCCATAAACATTATCCACGGTATTAATAGAAACAAAAACAAAGCCCATATGATCCTCTCAATAGATGCAGAAAAAGCATTCAATAAAATCCCGCATCCTTTTCTAATTAGAATACTGAAGAGTATAGGCATAGGTAGCACATTTTTCTTTTTTCTTTTTGTAGTTTTTTGGCCAGGGCTGGGTTTGAACCCACCACCTCTGCCACATGGGGCCAGCACCCCACTCCTTTGAGCCACAGGTGCCTCCCTGGTGGCACATTTCTTAAACTGTTCAAAGCTATCTGTGACAAACTCACAGTTAATTTTACTGAATGGAGTAAAACTGAAAGCTTTTCCTCTTAGAACTGGAACCAGACAATGTTGTCCTCTGTCACCATAACTATTCACCATAGTGCTGGAAGTTCTAGCCAACACAATTAGGCAAGATAAGGAAGTAAAGGGCATCCAAATGGGAGCAGAGGAGGTCAAACTCTCCCTCTTTGCTGACGACATGATCTTATACTTAGAGAACCCCAAAGACTCAACCACAAGACTCCTGGAAGTCATCAAAAAATACACTAATGTCTCAGGATATAAAATCAATGTCCACAAGTCAGTAGCCTTTGTATATAGCAATAACAGTCAAGATGAGACACTAATTAAGGACACAACTCCCTTCACCATAACTTTAAAGAAAATGAAATACCTAGGAATATGCCTTAACAAAGGAGGTGAAGGACCTCTATAAAGAAAATTATGAAACCTTAAGAAAGGAAATAACAAAGGATATTAACAAATGGAAGAACATACCATGCTCGTCTGTGGGAAGAATCAAGATTATTAAAATGTCTATACTCCCCAAAGCAATCTACCTATTCAATGCCATCCCTATTAAGACACCAACATGGCACTTTCAAGATTTGGAAAAAATGATTCTGTGTTTTGTATGGAACCAGAAAAAACCCGTATAGCTAAGGCAGTTCTTAGTAATAAAAACAAAGCTGGGGGCATCACCATACCAGATTTTAGGCTGTACTGAAAAGCCATAGTGATCAAGAAAGCATGGTGCTAGCACAAAAATACAGACATAGACATTTGTAATCAAATAGAAACCCAGGAAAGGAAACTAAGATCTTACAAAATCACCTGATCTTCTATAAACCAAAAAGAACATACCTTGGGGGAAAAATTCCCTGTTCAATAAATGGTGCTGGGAGAACTGGATGTCCACATATAAAAGATTGAAACTGGACCCACACCTTTCTCCACTCACAAAAATTGATTCAAGATAGACAAAGGACTTAAATTGAAGGCATGAAACAATAAAAATCCTCAAAGAAACAATAGGAATAACACTGGAAGATATCGGCCTGGGGAAAGACTTCATGAAGAAGACTGCCATGGCAATTGTAACAACAACAAAAGTAAACAAATGGGACTTAATTAAATTGAAAAGCTTCTGTACAGCTAAGGAGCAACAACCAAAGCAAATCGACAACCTACACAATGGAAAGGATATTTGCATATTTTAAATCAGACAAAAGCTTGATAACTAGGATCTATAGAGAACTCAAATTAATCCGCATGAAAAAAGCCAACAATCCCATATGACAATGGGCAAGAGACTTGAATAGAATCTTCTCTAAAGAAGACAGACGAATGGCTAACAAACATGAAAAAATGCTCATGATCCCTAATTATTAGAGAAATGCAAATCAAAACCACCCTGAGATACCATCTAACCCCAGAGAGAATGGCCCACTTTACTAAAATCTCAAAACTGCAAATGCTCTGCAGATGTGGAAAGAAGGGAACACTTTTACTCTGCTGGTGGGACTGCAAACTAATACAACCTTTTTGGAAGGAAGTATGAGAACCCTCAAAGAACTCAGGCTAGACCTCCCATTTGATCCTGCAATCCCATTACTGGGCATCAGAAAAAAAAAATCCATTTATCATAAGGACGCTTACACTAGACTGTTTATTGCAGCTCAATTTACAATCACCAAAATGTGGAAACAGTCTACATGCCCACCAACCCAGGAATGGATTAACAAGCTGTGGTATATGTACACTATGGAATACTATCCAGCCATTAGAAAAGATGGAAACTTCACATCCTTTGTATTAACCTGGATGGAAATGGAACACATTATTCTTAGTAAAGCATCACAAGAATGGAGAAGCATGAATCCTATGTACTCAATTTTGATATGAGGACAATTAACGACAATTAATGACACAGTGGGGGTGAGGGAAGGGGAAAGCAGAGAGAAAGAAGGAGCGAGGGGTGGGGGAAAGGAAGGGCAGGGAGAGGGAAGGAGTGAGGGGGGGTCTTGGTGTGTGCCACACCTTTGGGGGGCAAGACATGATTATAAGAGGGTCTTTACCTAACAAATGCAATCAGTATAACCTGGTGTCTTATACCCTAAATGAATCCCCAACAATAAATTTTTTTAAAATGTGTATACATTTTTTGGCACCCTCTGTATTCTTAGTCTTGAGTTTTCTCTTTTGATTATCCTCTCAAGTGCCTGGAATGAATCTTGTTTAAAGAAATGGTTCCCTGTTGCTCTGAAAGGCTGAAGTAGAGATTGGATGTGCCTTCCAGTGGTTTTCAAATGCATGGAGATTGCAAAAGAATCTCTCATGGTTTTGTTTTTTTTTTTCATGGTTTTTAAAATCTTGTCCATCCAAGTGCTTGAGGCTGGAGGTTGTGGCACTTGCAGGTTGAAAGTTTGAGTTTGGAGCTCGAGCCAGGATGATCCAAGTTGTTTGCAACAAATGTCTGGGGAAGAAGGTCCCACAATGAAACTCCAATGACACCATTGAGGACCTTAAGAAGCTGACTGCAGACCAAACTGGCACCTGTTGGAACAAGATTGACCTTAATAAGTGGTACATGATTTTTCAGGACCATGTGTCTCTAGGGGACTATGAAATCCAGGATGGGATGAACTGGGAGCTTTATTAGCAATAGAGCAGACAGATTTCCTTCCCCTGCTCTACCATTCCTTCCTCCCATACTGTTTATGAATAAAATCACCCAGGATGGCGAACCCACAAAGGTGAACCATTTAACCAAGGTGAAGCTGATCAACGAGCTGAATGAGTAAGAGGTCCCTCTTGGGTGGCATATAAGGTGTCCTCGCACTCTGAGTATAAGGACAGGCCTGGATCTTCTTTGGGAGGGCTTCCTGTGAATTCACCAAAGAGGAAATCATCTGTATATTGTCACAATACAGAGAGACGGAGACTATTAACATTATCCTTGTGTGGGACAAGAAGACTGGAAAATCCAAAGGATTCTGTTTCCTCTGCTATAAAGACTAAAGGAGCACAATTCTGGGCATTGACAATTTCCATGGAATCAATGTCAAAGGGACGACTATCTGAGTGGATCACGTGTCTCACTGTCGGGTTCCTAAAGACTCAGAGGATGGGGATGAGGTGACCAGAGAGCTCCAGGAGAAGGGTTGTGGGGCTCACACACCCCGCACCAAGTTCTTCTGAGGACTCTGAAGATGACAAACTTACAGACAGACACAGAAAAGAAAAAAAGAGAAAGACAAGGAGAATGGACTGGAGAGTACACGCAGAGCAGTTGTCCTTTTCAGGACCCAGATGCAAGGCAATAAAGGGAAAGGATAACCCAGGCCCTAAGAAGCACAGCAGCAGGAGCTCCCAGAGAGTTCAGAAGCCTGAGTCTGTGGGAGTTAGGTTTACAGTGTAGTTTGGTCCACGCATTTCCAGAGGACTTGTTGCCCAGAGTCCAAGTTCCTCAAAGCCCTCACGGCTAGCAATAGCCTGGTGGTCTACACAGGATGGTCTGGCACCTGACAGGCTTAAGGCTGGAATTCTGTGTCCTACTGTCCTGTTGAGCAGAGTCCAGGATCCTGTGCCCCCTTTTAGTGCCACAGAAGGCCTGGTTGTTAACTCGTGTCTGAGAACAGTATGGCTGGCAAACAAAGATGACTATAGGTCCTGCCCAGGCATAGGTAGAAATCACTGAAGTGAATGGGGAACTTTTATCTCCAATTTGTAAAGTCTATCTTGTATTCTCATACGGGATGCCTGCATGACATTCCTTTGTTTCCCTTCTTTTGACTATTAATGATTACCTGGGGTGAGTTCCTTTGAATACCTGAAATTAGGTTTATGTATTATGTTGTCACCATGATTTATGATTTTTGACCCAATGAAGACACTTGTAGGAGAATGGGCTTGTGCTGTACTTGAAATGCTCACAGGCTCTCATAGGTCATTTCGCCTGAAAAAAAAAAAGAAAGAAAGAAATAGTTCCAAATTTTTTTGTCTAAGCCATTACATATCCTAGAATAATGAACTACATGAGCATAAAATATAAAAAATATTTTTGAAAGAGCTTTTTCAGCAATGCTCTATGTTTTATCAATGACAAACATGATAAAACAAAAACCATCCAGTGGCATTTACAAAATTCACAAAACAAAAACCATCCAGGGGCATGTAGTCATTGGGCTATGGAGGTAGGTGTGGAAAAAGATTATCCTTATTTATTCATAAATGCCAGGCTTGCCCTGTTCTTGACATCAAAATATTTTTAAAACTCTCACTTCAGCTACATCTTAAGATTAGTGGAATTTCCTTTCAGATTTTGACAACAGTTTGGATTTTCAAGGTTGTTTGGGTTTCCATTTTTCCATGTCTTCTTAAAGTCTTTTTTTTTATTACATTAATGCTTTTATGGGTTCAATGTACTGATTTTATATACAATTTATAATGCTTACATCAAACTGGTTAACATAGCCTTCACCGCACTTACTTATTGTGTTAAGACGTTTATGCTCTACACTTAATAGATTTGACATGTACCCTTGCAATATGCACCATAGGTGTGGTCCCACTCTTTGCTGTCCCTCCATCCAACCTCTACCCTCCCCTATCATTCCCCTCCTCTTTCCTCTCTCTTCCTGGACTATAGTTATGCTTTATTTCATATGAAAGTGTGGGTGATTATAAATTGGTTTCATAATAGTACTGAGTACATTGGATACTTTTTCTTCCATTCTTGAGCTCCATCCATATAAACATAAAAGAAGTAAAGTCTCCATCTTTTTAAGGCTGCATAATATTCCATGGTGTACATATACTACAATTTATTAATCCATTAATGGGTTGATGGGCACTTGGGCTTGTTCCATGACTTGGCAATTATGGATTGAGCTGCAATAAACAATCTGGTGCAAATATCTTTGTTGTAAAGTGATTTGTGGTCTTTTTGGATATACACCTAGTAGAGGAGTTGCAGGATTGAATAGTAGGTCTACTTTTAGACCCCTAAGTATTCTTCAAACTTCTTTCCAAAAGAAATGTATGAGCTTGCATTCCCACCAGCAGTGCAGAAGTGTTCCCTTTTCTCCACATCCATGCCAATATCTGTAGTTTGGGGATTTTGTTATGTGGGCTACTCTTACTGGAGTTAGATGTATCTCAAAGTGGTTTTGATTTGCATTTCTCTGATGATTAAAGATGATGAGCATTTTTTCATGTGTCTGAAGGCCATGCACTTGTTTTCTTCAGAGAATCTTCTGTCAAGTTTCTTGCCCACAATGAAATGGAAACACTTGTTCTTTTCTTATTAGTAAGTTTGAGTTCTCTGTGGATTCTGTTTATCAAACCTTTATCAGAAACATAACCTGCAAATATTTTCTCCCATTCTGAGCACTGTCTACTTGCTTTACTTACTGTGCTCTTGGCTGTGCAGAAGCATTTTAGTCTGATCAGATCCCAGTAATGTATTTTTGGTGTTGCTTTAATAGCCTACGGGTCCTCCTCATAAATTATTCTCCCATGCCAATTTCTTCAAGTGTTTCCCCTGCAATCTCTCCAAGAATCTTTATAGTTTTAAGTTTAAATTTTTTATCCAGTAAGAGTCAATTTTTGTTAATGGTGAAAGGTGGGGGTCCAGTTGCAGTCTTCTATAAATCACCAGCCAATTCACCTAACGCCATTTGTTAATTAGGGAATATTTCCCCCAATCTATGCTTTTAATAGGCTTATCAAAGATCACATGACAATAAGCATCTGGGCTCATTTCTTGATTCTCTATTCTGTTCCATACATCTACATCTCTATTTTTGTGCCATACCATGCTGTTTTGATCACTGTAGATTTATAGTATAGTCTGAAGTCTGGTAGCGTGATTCCTCCTGATTCGTTTTTATTTCTGAGTAATGTCTTGTGTATTCTAGGATTTTTCTGATTGCATATAAAATGATTTATTATTTTTTCAAGATCTTTAAAGTATGACAGTGGTACTTTAATAGGGGTTGCATTAAATTTGTACTTTGCTTTGGGTAGCATGGACATTTTACCAATGTTGATTCTTCTCAGCCATGAATGTAGTACATTTTTCCATTTGTTAACATCTTCAGCTATTTCTTTTCTCAGAGTTTCATAGTTCTTTTACAGAGAACTTTCACATCCTTTGTTAGGTAAATTCCCAAATATTTCATCTTGTTTGGCACTACAGTAAAAGGAATAGAGTCCTTGACTGTTTTTTCAGCTTGACTATTGTTGGTATATATAAAAGCCACTGATTTGTGAGTATTTATTTTCTATCCTGAGATGCTACTGTATTCCTTGATCACTTCTAAGAGTTTTGTGGTTGAGTCCCTGGCGTTTTCCAGGTATAAAATCATATCATCTGTGAAGAGTGAAAGTTTGATCTCCTCTGACCCTACTTGGATACCCTTAATCACCTTCTCCTGCCTGTTTGCAATAGCTAAGATTTCCATTACAATGTTACAAAGCAGTGGAGACAATGGGCAACCCTGCCTCATTCCTGATCTGAGTGGAAATGTTTTCAATTTTCCTCCATTCAACACAATATTGGCTGTGGGTTTGCTGTAGATGGCCTCTATTAGTTTAAGAAATGCCCCTTCTATACCTATTTTCTTAAGTGTTCTGATCATGAAAGGATGCTGGATATTATCAAAATCTTTCTCTGCATCAATTGAGAGAATCATTTGGTCTTTATTTTTTATTTTGTTTATGTGATTTATTATAATTAATGATTTCCATATAATGAACCAACCTTGAGACCCTGGGATAAAACCAACTTGGTAATGGCATATAATTTGTTTGATGGGTTGCTGGATGCTGTTTGCTAGGCTCTTATTGAATATTTTGCATCTGTATTCATTAAAGATATTGGTCTACAACTTTCTTTCCTTAATGGATCTTCTCCTGGTTTGGGGATCAGGGTGATATTTGCTTCATAGAATGTGTTGGGTAGTATTCCTTCTTTTTCTATGTTTTTGGAAGTAATAGTTCCTCTTTAAATGTTTGATAGAATTCTGATGTAAAGCCATCTGGTTCTGGACTTTTCTTTTTCGGGAGATTTCATATAGTTGATGCTATTTCAGTACTTGATATAGGTCTGTTCAACATTTCCAATTCTTTCTGGCTGAGCCTAGGAAAATGGTGTGCTTCCAGGTGTTGGTCTATTTCCTTCAGATTTTCATATTTCTGAGAATAGAGTTTTTTGTAGTATTCATTAAAGATTTTTGAATTTCTGAGGTGTCTATTGTTATTTTGCCTTTGTCTTTTCTAATTGATGATATTTGGGATTTTACTTTTCTGTTTCTGGTTAGGTTAGCCAAAGGTTTATCAATTTTTTAATCTTTTCAAAAACCCAACTTTTTAATTCATTGATCTTTTGAATAATTGTTTTGTTTTCTACTTCATTAAATTTTGCTCTAATTTTGGTTATTACTTTTCTTCTGCTGGGTTTCAGGTTGGAATGTTCTTCCTTTTCCAGTTGCTTGAAGTATCCTATTAAGTTGTTGACTTCCTTTCTTTCTAATCTCTTGAAGAAGGCTTGCAACACTATAAATTTCCCTCTTAGGACTGACTTTGCAATATCCCACAGGTTCTGATAATTCATGTCTTCATTATCGTTTTGTTCCAAAAATTTGGTAATTTCCTTCTTGATCTCATCTATGACCCAGCTATCATTCAGCATAAGATTATTTAGTTTCCATGTCTTTGTATGGGTATGAAGATTCCCATTGTTGTGGAGTTCAACTTTTATTCCATGATAGTCCAAGAAAGTACATGGAATAATTTCTATTCTTTTAAACTTGCTGAGGTTAGACTTGTAACATAAGATGTGATCAATTTTGGAGGATGTTCCATGAGCTGATGAGAAGAACGTGTATTCAGTTTTGTTAGGATAAAATGCTCTGTAGATGTCTGTTAAGTCCGTTTGCTGTAGGCTCAAGTTTAAGTCCAAAATTTCTTTGTTTAGTTTCTTATTGGAGGATCTATCCAACACTACCAAAGGGGTGTTAAAATCTCCAAATATTATGGTACTGGAAGATATCAAATTGTTCATGTCTTTTAGGGTCTCCCTTATAAATTGAGGACCATTCTGGTTGTGCACATAAATGTTAGTTATGAAAATCTCTTAATGTTGAGTGTTTCCCTTAACAAATATGAAGTGACCGTCCTTCTCTTTCCTTATCTTTGTTGGGTTAAAGCCTATTGTATCTGTGAATAAAATTGCAGTCTCTGTTTTTTTCTGATTTCTCTTTGTCTGAATTATAGATGTCCATCCCTTCCCCCTGAGACTATTTTTATCCTTTAAGATAAGATGAGATTCTTGTATGCAACAGATATCTGGTCTGAGTTTATGTATCCAGTCAGCCCACCTGTGCCTGTTTGGAGGACAATTTTATAATTGTCCTTTATAATTTCTCTCACATTGATTGAGAGAATTGATAAGCCTGGTAATATTTTGGGTGTCAAGTTTTTCAAAAGTCCAGTGGATGTTTTCAATCCTTTCACCACTGTGGAAGTTGGGTTTTGTTCAAAAATTTCTAAGTGAGTTTACTTTGGTGGTAGAGCATTGTGCTGGTCATTGTGGAGAATGGGTCTGAGAATATCCTGGAGAGCAGGTTTAGTTATGGCAAATTTCTTCAACATATCTATGTCATTAAAGTATTTGATTTCTCCATCACAAATGAAATTCAATTTAGCTGAATATAGGATCCTGAACTGAAAGTTGTTTTGGTTTAGGAGATTGAAGGTTAATGACCATCCTTTTCTGGCTTAAAACGTTTCAACTGAGAGATCTGCAGTCATTCTAATATTCTTCCCCTTACAGGAAAATCGTATGTCTGGCTGCTTACAGAATTTTCTCCTTCATATCAACTTTGGCAAAGTTAATCAAAATGTGTCTGGACAAGCTTTATTTGTATTGAGTCATGCTGTGGTTCTGAAACTGCCTGCTACCTGAATTTCAGAATCTATTGCCATGCTTGGGAAGTTCCCCTCAATTATATCTTGGAGTAGAGCATCTGTGCCTTTAGGAACATCCTCTTCTCCTTCAGGAATTCCTATAAGGAGAATGTTTGCTCTTTTGGAGTGGTCCCACAACTCTCTCAGGAAATGATCCACTTCTGCCCTCCATTTCTCTGCCTCTTTGAGCATTTGGGAGCATTCAAGAGCTTTGTCTTCAATGCCAGAGATCCATTCTTCTGCCTCCTCCAGTCTGTTACTGAGGGATTCTATTGTATTTATCTGATCTTTGAGGAATGAAATTTCTTGTGTCATTGTGAGTAAATCTTTGAAGATTTTGTCTTTGAATTTATTGAATTCTTGAGACAACTTTTGAATTACTCCTTGAATTTCTAATTCCAACTTTACTTTCATTCTGTTAATCTTATTTGCCATCCAAATTCTGAACTCAATTTCTGACATCTCAGCCATTTGTTTATGAATAGGATCTTCTGTTGTTTCATCTTTGTCATTCCTTGGGGGCGTTATTCATTTTACCAGAGTTTTCCTTCACCATTTGGCTAGAGAAGCTGGTAAGGTGAATTGAATTGAGGGTTCCTGGAGTGTAAGTATCCCGCCCTTTACCAAAGAGCTGGGACTGGTGACTGCAGCTTTTCCCCTGCACCTTTTCAAAGGTCCCATTCAGTACTGCAACATGAAACTCTGGGGACCTTCTTGGTGTGATGGGGCTAGATGGCTCTGTCTTATATTCAGCTAGTCTCTGTCCAATCCTAGTGAATCAGTGGATTTTGGCTGAAATCTCAGATGTGGAGAAGTACAAGCAACTAAGACACCCTGCCCACAACAGGCAACAACTGGAAGAGGAGAATCAGACCCTTCCACTACAACATAACCAGGGTAAAACCTTGGAGGGTGCCAGGTGATTGAACCAGGTCTAGAGTTCCAAACCAATTATCCCAGTCAGCCCAAACACAGATCAAGGGGGAGAGTTCAAAAGGTCTCCAGCAACTAGACAGCAGGCATCCACTGGCAGCTGAAGTGTTACTCACTCTGGTGCTCAATGGAGTAAGAATGGCCCACCCAGCAAAAGAGTTAGTCCAGGGGGGGCTGGTGCTTCTCCTTCCCCACCTTGTGCCTACATCTCACCGAGTCACTGATAACCCTGTGCAGCTGTGGCCCAGTTCCCTCCAATCAGCAAATGTGCCAAGGATTTGTACCTACCAGAGTCAAAGTGGAATCAGTGCCTCCTTGGCCAGGCCACCACATTCTGTCACTAGTCGGCAGGGGGAACTGAACCCTGACTACCTCAGGTGCTCAGCGGAAACTAGGGAGTGTTCCTCCTGCATTCGTTCCAAACCAGAGGTTAACAAAGCAGCAAATATTTTTCTCCCTCAGAGACTGTGCCACTGCCCCAGCCAGACTGTTCCTCTGGTATCCCTGCAGGGCAAGGTCTGGCTTCCTCTGGCAGTCCACAGAATTGGGGAGATGTCTCTCTGAAAGGATCACTCTACTATCACTGATACTATGTGGGAGGTGTCTCCACACATGTTCTGCACTTTCGCAGAGCCAGGCCAGACACCCTACCCCATGTGCTTTTCTGCATTGCTACTGGATTCACTGTTACAGCACAGCTGTGTTGCCACAGCCCATGCAATACCCTGTCCTAGCAAAGAACCACAGACATTCTGGTCTCTGCAGGGGTTGGGCTTCTAGACCTCCAGGCAAGGGGTGGGGGAAAAGGGTGGACTGGGAGTTCAAAATGGCAGGGAAAATATTTGTTCAACTTTCACTCCAGGCAAGACAATGTCCAGGCTCACAGTAGGGTCTCTCTGGAGAAGAAGTCCCAGCCTCCAGAGACTCTCTCTTATGGGGTGAAACAAGAGGTCTTCAGTTCACCACTTGCTTATGGAGATCTCACATCAAGCCACTCTCTTGGAGAAGGGGATGGACCTCTTTGGGATGGGTTTTGTACCTGAAATTTGCTTCCTTGGGGTCACAGCTTGCCTCAGCAGAGATGATGTGCAGTTATCAATTTTCTCTCTCAGCTCAGCTCCCAACCTTCGGCTTTATTGGATTCTTTCTGGCCATTATCTCTCCCTCTGGACAGGAGCTTCTGTTGAAAGCTTGCTCCAGTCGGCCATCTTCCCCCTTCCCCTTAAAGTCTTTTAAAACAAAACTGGAAAAGATTGTGTCCCATATCATTTTTTTTAAACAGGAGCCCATTGTTCATGTTTGATAAGGGCACTATATAATTGGGGGGGCAGTTTAGAAGAGTATTGGATTCAGACAGATCTGGATTGTGTATTAAATAAGAATCTTTTTGTTTCATGGAAGAGAGAACCCAAATTAAAGCAAATTAAGCAGTAAATAGAATTCATAGATTCAAGTGACTAAAACATCCACAAGGGGGCTTCAGATAAGACTTGTGATAATGGGACCAACAATATCTCCAACAGTTATCACCAAATTCCTAGTGTCTGTCTGCCCCTCTTCCACAGTATCCAGTAGAGGCACCCCCACACAGAATAGCACCTCTACTGGACACTGCCTCATGGCAGCAAAATGTCTGCAGGAGCATCCACCACCACATCTTCATATCAAATATTCTTAGAAAAGAAGGCAAGAATTTTCTGAAGTCCTCTGCAAAAAGAGAGGAGAATTTCTCTAGGTGGTTTGAAAATCATTCCTTTGGCACTTCTGGTAGCAGCAGTGGGAATTTGGCTGCTAGTGGGTGACTTGGCCTCTTCAGAGGCAATCCAGTGGGAATCAGAGCTATGAGAACCACCACCATGGCTGTGGATGAGAGCAGCAAGATGCTGCAGCATACTGACTACAGGATGAGGTGCATTCTGCAAGATGCCTGGATCTTCATTGGCACCTTCAAGGCTTTCAACAAGCATATGAATTTGATCCTTTGTGAGTGTGATGAGTTCAGAAAAATCAAGCCTAAGAACTCCAAACAAGCAGAGAGGGAAAAGAAGCAAGTCCTTGGCCAGGTGCTGCTAGGAGGGAGAACCTAGTCTCAATGACAGTAGAGATACCCCCTCCTAAAGATACTGGTATTGCCTGAGTGCCATTTCTGGAGGTGCTGGGGGTCCAGGGATTGGCAGGTGCTCTGGTCAAGGAATCCCAGCTAGGTTTCCTGTGCCCCAAGCTCCTGCAGGACTTTCTGGGCCAGTCTGTGGGGTGGTGAGCCATCCCAACAGGTGATGATCCCACAAGGAAGAGGTACTGTGGCAGGTGTTGCAGCTGCTGCCACAGCTAGTATTGCAGGTTCCCCAACCCAGTACCCACCTGGCCATGAAAGTCTTCCCCGACCTATGGGCCAAGGGCACCCCCTCCAGGCATGATGGGCCCACCTCCTGGTATGAGGCCTCCCATGGGTCCCTCAACAGGGATCCCCCTGGACAAAGGACTCCAATGGGCATGCCCCCTCCAGGGATGTGAGGTCCCCCTCTCCCAGGAATGCTCCCACCAAGGCCCTAGACTTACCTTGGCCCTCCTCACCTCCCTTCCTGTTTCCTGCAAGGCTGTACATAGTCCTTTTATTTCCTGGTGGCCAATGAAACCAGTTTATAAAAATCTCCTACTAGAATATATGTTAAAAAAAAATTCATCCCTTTGCATCTCAGTGACTTTTTTTTGGAATGAAATATCCATCCCAAAACCAATCACTGTAGCCAAGAGAGGCAATCCACCTGTTTAAACAAATCACAGCCCACCTCTGATGCAGGAGTTGGTCCCAACCAAGGTTCACAACTGAAATACACAGAATGCTGAGTTACCCACAGCAGGTTGTGATGCTGTGGGCAGAAGAAAGGGAAATGGTTGACCAGACGATCAGTAAGAATTCATTTAGTGTGAGTGGTGCCCCCACCTCTCACCTCATCAGGGTTTTCTTGATTCTAAGTGATGGAAATCCATTGTATTAGTTAGCTACAGCTGCATAACAAATTATCCCCAAAATATGGTAATATAGAGCAATAAGCATTTATTATTTCACAGTTCCTGTAGGTCATGATCAGGGACTCTCATCAGGTAGCATTGAGGAAGTCAGCATGAGGCTGCATTCATCTGAAAGTTTCAGTATCCACTTACAAGATGACTCACTCAGGTGGCTGTGGGCAGGGAGCCTCAGTTACATAGCATAAGGCCCCCGCCACATCAGCTTCCTGAGCATCCTTACAACATGGCAGCTGGCTTTCCACAAAGTGAGTAGTCCAAAACAGAGAAAGAGCCAACAGAAAACAGTAGTGCCTTTATAACCCAGTCTCCAAAGTTGAATACCATTTGCTTTCAATGTATTCAACTTGTCAGAGTGAGTCGTTAAGTCCAGTTCACACCTAGGAAAGGAGAATTAGACTCTGCTTCTTGAATGGAAGAATATACATCCTTAAGCCACAAGAAAATGTATTGGCTTCAGGACAGGGAAAGATAATGTGATTTCTTTCATCACATTAGGAGGGAAGAGTTGCATACACCAAGTCCTTGAGAAGAGGAACTAGGCACTGAACTCTACCTGAGTTCTCTCTACATCTGTTTCTCACTTTTGTTTTTTAAGGTTCTCTTTGTTTATTGGTCTCATTTTATGCTTAAGGCAGAAAGAAAAACTTGTCCACTGGAGAGCAAAATAGCCACTAGCCTCACAGGTTAGCAATCCCAGAAGGAAAAAAAACCTGTTTCCTCCTACTTGCATCTGAATCTCAGGGTAAGAGATGGATTCTAGTTGGACATGGTTGGTCACTGTCCACTCAGGGTCAATTACAATTGCCCAGAAGATAAGTCCAGTGGTTCATTTGGTTGGCATCATGTGCCCAGACCTTAGACCAGAATCTCGTCAGAATCATTCCCAAAATAAGCTGAAGTGGGAACAAAGAACTATCACCACTCAATGTGGCTGCTTACTACATATGTGATTTCAACCAACATACTCTACACTGCAAATTCTTCAGCTTTAAGACTCCAATAATAAAAATAATGCTTCCCTATGGGACTGGGTTAGTGTTAAATGGGATGAGGCATGTGAAGTGCATACAGTAAATGCTCAGAAAATAGAGCTCCTGTTGCTTATTAGCATTATTTCTTGTTCTTGATGCCTTTTGTGAAAACAAGCCAGCTACCACTTTCCCCCTGTAACAGCTCTAGCCTTTATGGTTTTGCCAGAACGTGGGAGGGAAATGTGCCACCCCACCGTTCTATACAGGGTGTTAACGTGGCTCATTAGAAAAGTGAGCTAGCCTAGCAGAAATCTCTGCACACTCATGGAGGCCGGCAGAAACCTGCACGGACACATGCCCTGTAATGTATTCTACTGGTGCTGCTAGCAATAAACGAGCAGATGTTGAAGAAGGAGCCTGCCCCTGGCGATATCTGTTAATTGATGTGATGTGTGTTTTATGGAAGCTTGATCAAGGTGTTTTATCTCTGACTGTAAAGGAAACCCTAGAATGGGCAGACTCAGTACATTCTTCTGAAAGAACTTCAGGAAAAGTACTCAGGTCATTATCAAAATCTCCATACCAGCAAAGAAGTAACTACCTTAGTCTTAAAAAAGAGAATGGAGGGTGAAATACAGATGAGTTGCTTAAAGGAGGAGTAGGGAGGGGGATATTTTTCCTTGTTGGATAAAGATTTTATTTTTACAAACTTGATGTGATTGCCATAGGTATACAGGGGTCTCACACAAACAAGCATATATGCGTGGACACAGACACTCTCAGATAATAGTCACAATCCCAACAAATTGAAATAATAAAGGCAAAAAGAAAAAGGTAAAGATACACACACACATATAGAGATAAACAAATCAAGAAAGACATGCACACTTTTCTTATATACCTAACAACATGGTCAGTCTACACTGCTTGGAGAATGTTAGCTGATTCAGCTAAACAGGCAACAGCTGTATGATTGGCCTTGAAAGATTCCTTGGCCAGAAAGCTTAAATATATGACCACTACCCATGGCAAGCAGATAGAAAGCCTGATGTCAGGTTCCAACTTGTGGGTCCAGTTAATTCTCAGCTTTCGAAAGGAGCAAACAAAATCCATCAACCTGGTACCTCCGTCAATTCTCCATGCTTCATTCTGTCATCAGGAGAGTGGGGAGAAATAACCCATGGGGGCTAACCTGCTAATCTGGGATATCTTCCTTCTGGCCTTACTCAACAGGAGTTAAGATAATGATAATAACACCTGATAACATGTAACGGGCTCTTACCATCTGCCAGGAACCATGCTAAGTTCTGTGTGCACATTAAACGCTCTTTCCAAGATAACACAGCCACATTTTAGAGGTTAGAACCAGCACCAGAATAAACCAAAGGAACATCGTGTGAATCATTTTGATTCATCGTGTGTAACTCAGCTGCTCAAAAGGTGCCTTTAACAAGGATATTTACCAGGATGAACCAAAGTTTAGGAGTAGAGTTAGGTTGGGTATTAAACTTTACAGATTGGAATAAATGATGAATCAAAGCCTAACTAGCCTCCTAGGCCAAATTGAGGGATGTCCTTTTTAATCTAGACTGGAAACTGAGTCTATGGCCCTAAGGGCACTCAGAACCCCCAGATACCCCAGTTCCAACACTGAGGGCATCTGAGATTACTTAGCTACTTTGCAAAGCTGTGGTCTGTCTTTAATAGGTGAAGCAGAAGAGCCAGAACTTCTGAAAATCTGTGGAAGACATCTCAGTCCTCCTGGTCAAAAAGGTACAGAAAAGTTCTAAGTCAGTACCTTTTGGTTGAAAGTAATGGTAATCTGGTCTATGTCATTTGTGCAGGAAAAAAGATGAATAAGTAATAGTCATTATACCTACCATGGCAAAATTTTCTGGTAAGTAAATAGTCGCCACAGAAGGACTTAAGTCAGATAGGAATTTATTGTATTCTGAGGACTCAGGGGTCTGCCATAGGATCCAAGGGAAGGAATGGAATTCGACTATAGAAAGAAACTGGCAAACAAAAATACGTCAAGAACCAATATCTTTCCACCTTGCACCTGTACTTCTGTGGAATACTTAGTCATTCTTTACCTGCAAACCTGCAGCGTACATGGAAAAACAGAGAAAAGGAAAAACGGACATGCCTCAGCTCATAAAGTTCTCAAGACCAGCTTGATGGAAGCTGAAATCTTTTAGGTCCAATTCTAAATTCCCTGGGAAGAGATGGTGTTTGGCCCAGCTTGGGTCATGTAGACACTTTCCATCGGAAAAGTGGTGGCCAGAGGGCGCTGTTCACACCAGACCAGACCCTATTGGGATTTGCCCTTAGGACTTTTGGTGGCTGGGAAGTTTCCAGAGGAAGAGCAACTTTTGTCAATGGGCAAGACCCACAGAAAGAAGGAGAAGGGAACAAAAAAAAAACTGATATCTGACACTCTGAATTGTTTATATGCACAAGTCTGTATGCCAAGAAATTACTTACAATGCATTACATCAAGTCTTTCTTGTTTTTTTTTTCAACTAATGCATCTAACCTCTTCTTTCCAGAGGGATTCAAAGTGAGCCCAGAACAAAGAACAAACATCATTCCGTCACCCTCCAATCTCCTTTTCCACTACTTTGGCCAACACCACCAGAGAAAAATAATGTATACAGAGTGGCCATAAAGTTCATTTGCAATTTTAATAGTTGCAACTATTTAAATTGTGCACAAACTTTATGGCGACCCTGTGTATCTACCCTCCCGTTGCAAAGCCAAACTCTTCTACTCAAAAATGGGGACAAACAATAAATAAATAGGGAGGATATTATCTGTTAGCAATAGCCAATTAAGAATGTTCAGTTATAATTATTTTGAGCCTAATCCACCTGCCTGTAATTTCTACTCATCTGGTTCTCTCCTCTGAAGGATAACTTGAATCTCTTCTCAACAAGTCATTTATCAAAATCTGTATTAGTTTTACAGGCATGTGATACAAGGTGCCATGGATTGAAGGGCTTGAACAATAGAAATAAATGTATTTTCTCACAGTTCTGGAGGCCAAAAGTCCAAGGTCAAGGTGTTGGCAGGGCTAGTTTCTTTTGAGGCCTCGCCGCTCCAATCTCTACAAGGTCTTCCTGCTGTGTGTCTGTGTCCTAATCTCTTCTAATAAGGACACCAGTCTGATTGGATGAGGGACCACTCATGTGACCTCATTTTACCTTAATTACCTCTTTAAAGAGTCTATCTCCAAACACAGTCATACTCTGAGGGTGTTAGGACTTCAACATAAGACTTTGTGGGGGAGGGATAAAATTCAGCTCACCTAAAAGTCTTTGAAGACAGTTCTTCTACCTCCAAGCCTGTAATATCACCATTAAAGAACCATTTCTTGTGCTACAAGTTCTTTTGATTTCCAGAGTGTACTTTGTCAAGGTGTAGGGGTGTATTACAGCTTCTCCCATGAGAGGAGGTAGTCTTTAAAATAACTAGTATCTCATTGGAAAAGAGCTGGCTCCCATGGCAGATAAGAAACACTCTAGAACAGTGGTTCTCAACCTTCCTAATGCCGACCCTTTAATACAGTTCCTGTAGGTCACAACCCAAAGGTTGAGAACCACTGCTCTAGAAGGCTGGACATGATGGCTCATGCCTATAATCCTAGCACTCTGGGAGGCCAAGTCAGGTGGATTGTATGAGTTCAGGAGTTCAAGACTAGCCCAAGCAAGAGTGAGACCCCACCTCTACAAAAGATAGAAAAAAATTAGCCGTGCATTATGGCAGGTGCCTATAGTCCTAGCTACTCGGGAAACTGAGGCAAAAGAATCACTTGAACCCAAGAGTTTGAGGTTGCTGAGAGCTAAGACACCATGGCACTCTATCCAGGGCAACAGAGTGGTACTCTGTCTCTAAATAAATAAATACATAGAAAAAAAAACACTCTATAAAATGCAACTTGATGGATTCCTGGGAAAGAAGCAAGAAAATCTTATAGAAAGGGGAAGGGGTAGAGAGAAATAAAGAGAGAGAGAAAAAAAGGGGAGACATGTCCTGAGGCAAATTTCACCTTTTTTTAAACTATGTAACTCAAGAGTTAGGGCACCGGCCACATACACTGGGTCTGGAAGGTTTAAGCCAGCCCAGGCCTGCTAAACAACAATGACAACTGCAACAAAAAAATAGCCAGATGTTGTTGCAGGTGCCTGTAGTCCCAGCTATTTGGGAGGCTAAGGCAAGAGAATTGCTTAAGCCCAAGAGTTTGTGGTTGCTATGAACTGTGATGCCATGGCACTCTACCAAGGGCGACATATTAAGAATCTGTCTCAAAAAAAGAAAAAAACTATGTAGCTCTAGAAGTATCCCGTATGTTATAGCTCTGACTCCTTCCATGGCAACTTCAAAGACCTCAGAGATGACTTAGAAGGCTGAGAGTGTCCTTTCACCCCTAAAGCACCTGCCACATTGTGTTCAAAACCGCAGCATCCTTGACAACTTTACTTTTCAACAAACACTTCCTGCTTCTAATTTCCTGGGGATGCAGGAAGGTTGTTGAGTTCCAAGTTTTAAACTTCACTCTTCCAGGAGACTTCCAGAGGCACGATTTCAACTCTGTGGTCCACAGAGAAAGGGATGGTGGTTTGTGATGAGCTAATTTAGTACCTGCTGCCAACGTACTCAGTAGTTAAATAGATTAAATTAATCCTCTTTAGAACAGCAGTTTTCAACCTTGGCTGCACATTGTATTTACCTAGGGAGATTTAAAAAAAAAAAATACTGATGACTGAGGCCCACCCCTACACTCTGCTTTAATTGGCCTGGGGTATGGCCAAGGCATCAAGATATTTTAAAGCTCTCCAGGTTATACAAATGGCAAAGCAAATCAAGAATGGTTGCCTCCCTACAAGTAGTTCTCAAAATGTGGTCCCTAGACCAGCAGCGTCAACATCACCTGGGCACTCATTTGAAAGTCTCAGGTCCCATCTCAGACCTATTAAATCAGAATTTCTGCAGGTAGGGCCCAGCCATCTGTATAACTTTTTACACTTCTCCAGGTATTCTGATACACAAAGAGGTTTAAGAACCACTGTTCTGGTGATCCTCCCAGGCTGGGCTGCACCCTGCTTGTCAACAGATATTTGACAACTAAAGTCCTTTGCTCTGTTTCTGAGTCCAGTCCACCTTTATTTCTACACATATTTCTCACCTAAGGTAGGAAAGATGCCAGGGATCCAGGCTCAGTACCCAGGCTGACGGTAGAGTTCATGTTCCTGCCACACTTTTTCTGATCCTTTGACATTAGCCCTAAGGAGCAGACCTGGCTTCCAAACCCTGCTCCAATCTGGCCCACCAGATGCAATAACTGTGCTATTGTCTTATTCCTCAGGATTAGAACATTTTCTGAAACATCTGCTCCTAATCCTGCTAACATTGATAAACCTAATAAAACATGTTGAGCCCACTTGCCCCCAAGACCAATGTCTTCCTCTGAAATAACTATTAGTTTCTCTCCTGAATTACTTTCCCACATAGACTTTTTCTAAGGAAATAATGGATTATGTGGGTGTAGGTTTATTGTTTGACTTTATAAAATAACACCTACTCATCCTAGAAAAATGAGAGAAAATAAAAGGGACAGAGAAGAAAATAAAAGCCACCTGTCATCCCACCTCTTTGAGACAACCATTGTTAACACTCTGGAGTGCTTGCTTTCATTTTTTTTGCACATTTAGGTGTGTTATGATCTACTCTGCCCCCAAAAAAGTATACGAGATGGGTTACGAAAGTCATAAAATGTAAGGCATAAGAAGTTTGAAATACTTTACCAATTGCATTATTGGTCTCAGTGTTCCAATACTTCACTGGCACATGGTAACATGTGGAAAACTCAGCCCTCCCCCACATCTTGACTCTGGGATTGGCCTTTGGCTAATGGGACGGTAGCAGTGCATAAAGCAAGCAGAGGCTGAAGACACACTTGCCTTGTTAGGCTTGCTCTGTCAGACTCCTAAAATCCCCCGAGGAGGATCACGCCAGTGTCCACTGCCTCTTTGGACTGGGCCCCAAATGTCACACGTGGATCAGAACCCTCCTTCCAGAAAGACTGTAGATGCATGAGCAATCATTGATTTCCTATTGTAGCCACTTAGGCTTGTGTGGTTTTTTTCCTCTATTTTGTTATTGCAATAACTAATTGATGCATATTCTGTTTCAGGATATTTTCACATTATAATTTTGAAGTCAGAATATGCTACAGATTTTTGAGGGGGCATTTTTTTTTCTTTATTAATGATATATTAAAAAGCGGTGTTTGTATTTATTAGCATCTTACAGTATATAAAATACAATAGGTACAATCAGTTATAAAGTAATATATACAATACTCTTTCATTAAATTCACATTTGTGCACATATATGTCTTACATCTTATGTTACGTATCTTATCTGTATGTGCTTTATAGATGTATACTTTGTGTACATGTGTGTATATGTGTGTGTACACATACACATAAAAAAATGCAATTTCCAAAAATATAAAACTTGGTTGTTCTAAAGAACATAAGAATATATATTAGAGAAATAATTTCTCTTTGGTTTAGGACAACTATATAGTAATTTGTGAAGTTGAAGGGTTTTAATATAAGTCTTGATACATAAGATGGGATAAAACAGAATTAAATTGTTTAATATACTAACAGAAGTCACAAAATTATATGTTAGTTGATGAAAACAGCAGTTGGGATGATGAGAGGCTAGAACTTACAGAAAACTGTGACAGTCAGAAATTGCAGTGATGGGGAGCAGTAGATGAATTCCAAGAGTGATGTCGAATGCTTTTTGCCATTAACTGCAGTCTATCTTAGATGTTTTCACACCATGTCTTTTTCAGGGGATGAAGGGAAAGGTGCCACCGTGCCCTATTAGGGATGATAGATCCCAGGAGGCAGAATGGAGAGTAGATAAGATAAATCCACTAACTCCACAGATATCTTTGTAGGGCATTTGACCACCTGCAGATTAAGAAACAGAGGTTCAAGCTATGTTAACTGCAAAGGCAAGAGTGTTTCTAAAAATTCCGAGGATGAGAAATCTAGGGTAACACATGCAGAAAGAAAAAATTACAGGCCAGGCATGGTGGCTTGTGCCTGTAATCCTCACACTCTGGGAGGTCAAGGTGGGTGGATCACCTGAACTCAGCAGTTCAAGACCAGCCTAAGTGAAAGCGAGACCCTATCTGTAGTAAAAATACAAAAACTAGCCAGGCATTAAAGTGGGCACCTATAGTCCCAGCTACTCGGAAGGCTGAGGCAGGAGGATTGCTTGAGCCCAAGCGATTGAGGTTGCTGTGAGCTATGATGATGCCACAGCACTCTACCAAGGGCAACAGACTCTATCTCAAAAAGAAAGAAAGAAGAAAAAGAAGAAAAAATGTGGAAGGAAGGAAGGGAGGAATGAAGAAAGGAAAGGAGGAAGGAAGGAATGAAGGAAGGAAGGAAGGAAGGAAGGAAAGGGGAAAAATTACAACTAAAAGGAAATGCACCCAACGTTGGCAGTTGTCAACAAGGTAATGGAATTGGGGGCAGGAGGTCTTTTCCTTTTTTATATATACATATACTTTTCTGTGCTTTTCAAAATTTCCACAATATAGGTGTGCTGACAAAATATTTTTTATTATGTACATGAGAGAGGAAGAAGAAAATGGTGGGATTATAAAGTGGAACCAATCATATCATTCAGCTATTTTTGTATCCTGCTCATTTTTCATGGATAAAGAGTTTCCCCCACTTTATTGCCACTTCTTACCAGTATCATTAGTGATGGATACGTAACAGCATATAAATGAATGAATCATAATTGATTTAATTCTCTGTTGTTGTATAGTTGGGAAATGCTGAGTTATTTCCATTTTTCATACTATTGTCACTAACTGCGCTGAGCATTCTGTACATAAATCTCATCTACCCCACTACCATTTGTAAATGCCTAATCTTCTGATTATCTAAGCACCTTGACCTCTTTCTTACCTTCTGGAACACTCCATGAGCATGCTTACCCACCTGTTTTCCATCACTGTCTCCCTAAATTACTGTGTTCTGTTTCCTGAGCTGAAAACCCTTCCAGCTCCAGCCAGCTGACCTAACTGCTTCAGCTCAAAACAGCATTGTCACCACACTGCTCATTTCTCTTAAAACAGTGCCTCAAAAACATCTAACAGCTGTGCACATTCATCACTGGAGCAATAAATGATGATGTTGCTGTTATTCATCAAATGGGCAGAGTAATTGTGTCAGTCAGTACTCCCAAGTTCCTACTGGGTTCTCAGAAGTCAACCCCAATCTATCTCTCTTTCTCTCTCCCCCTCCACCCCTTTTCCTAAGATCCATATGAATCAACAACATTCCCAGCCGGTCATGTAGGATACAGAAAAGATTCACTGATTTCCATTTACTTGATGGTGCCTTAAGCAATATACATACATACACATGTGCATGCACCTACACTCACCTTAAGCAAACCTTGATCTTGTAATGTTTGAAACCCCATCAGAAAACAGTCTCCTTTTGGTTTCTTATCTCTGTCTCAGCACAAAAAGGAGGGGCGGCTGGTATATGGATTAATGAAGATGGAATTCTCAGCCTCATACAGTTGTTCTGTGGGACCTGGATTTCTGAAGGGAGAAAGGTGGATTTCCAAAGTCCTGAGTAAGTAAGTCTAGGAGAACAAAAGAAGTTACTGCTGCCTGGGCTGAAAATTCAATCCTCTCAATACACAATTGTCAAAGCTTATTCAGACCCTTCTAATCCAGTGTCTTAGACACTCATTGTTTTTCCTCTCCAGAATCTATTTGCTTCTGCTAACAACATCCCATCCCATTTTCTTGGAAAAGAGCCTCCTCATCCCTTCTTGAGTCCAGGTGGACTTGGGGACCTCACACCACAACAGGCAGGCAGTCTGGTGACCCAAACCTGGCCTATGAGACTACCTCAAACCCTTCTCCACAACAATTGGTCTAGGAGAAGACACATGACTCAAGCCCAGCCAATCAGGGCCCGTGAGTATCAGTCAAAACCTATAGCAAACACATAAGAAAAACAAAACAAGGAATGGTGGGGAGGGTGTAATAGATTTTGAACACTTAGATTTAGGATACTCGGAGTTTAAAATGATGTAAGCTAGTATGCTCCTTTTTCGGTTGCTTGTTTAAGCTGGATGGACTTAGGTTTTCTTTTATTTAAAATCAACCATTTGGAAAGAAAACTATGAAACTCTAAGAAAAGAAACAGCTGAAAATGTCAACAAATGGAAAAATATACCATGCTCATGGCTGGGAAGAATCAACATTGTTAAAATGTCCATATTGCCCAAAGCAATATACAATTTTAATGCAATTCCTA
>CAUYON010134643.1:0-11308 GCA_963573935.1 Arctocebus calabarensis | reverse complement strand
AGTCATCTCTACTCACCTGATATGTTCTCTTCACACCCATCAGTCTCTTGTTGCATTTTGGGCTAGGCACAGAGGAAGATATAAGCCAAATGTAATAAATAGTCCTATCTTTAAAAAGCTGACAGTCTGGGCTCGGCGCCTATGGCTCAGCAGGCTAAGGCGCCAGCCATATAAACCTGAGCTGGCGGGTTTGAATCCAGCCTGGGCCCGCCAACCAACAATGACGGCTGCAACCCAAACAAAAATAGCCGGGTGTTGTGGTGGGTGCCTGTAGTCCCAGCTACTTGGGAGGCGGAGGCAGGAGACTCACTTGAGCCCAGGAATTGGAGGTTGCTGTGAGCTGTGATGCCACGACACTCTACCCAGGGCGACAGCTTGAGGCTCTGTCTCAAAAAAAAAAAAAAAAAGCTGACAGTCTGGCTTGGTGCCTGTGGCTCAATGGGCTAAGGCTCCAGCCACGTACACCTGAGCTCACGGGTTCGAATCCAGCCCGGCCTGACAAACAACAATGACGGCTGCAACCAAAAAATGGCCAGGTGTTGTGGCGCCGCCTGTAGTCCCAGCTACTTGGGAGGCAGAGGCAGGAGACTTGCTTGAGCCCAGGAATTGGAAGTTGCTGTGAGCTGTGATGACACAGCACTCTATCCAGGGTGACAGCTTGAGGCTCTGTCTCAAAAAAAAAAAAAAAGCTGACAGTCTGGCTGACTCTTGGAGGCAGGCACTCAAAGTTGGGGACACGATGAACGGTCAGGTGTTAGGTTTTGGGAACTAGTAAGTTGTCAGAGAACAAAACAGACATGTGCCCAAGAAGCCAGCCTAGTTAGCGGATGGATTCTTTCACTTCTCTGTGCTTCGTCAGTCCTGCGGGGGATTCCTGAGCTCACGCACGCATGTGCCTAAGCATAGCGGGAGGCAGGATAATGGGCAGAGCCTGGTCTATGATTTACCCATCTGTCTGTTTTGAAGTTTGTTTGTGAATGTCTACAAAATTTAATCTAAGTATCTGAGCCAGAGAGCTAATCTTTTGGTAAACACTTGCTAGGATAGCTTTCTGCCTTAAGTCAGGATCTTAAGGGTTCATCAATCCACAGGTGTATAAAAAGTCTTACCATTTTCCTTAATGCTAGACACAACTACAAATGCTGGAATACCCCCTACATACCCTGGGGAAAACATACGTTGATAATGTTATGACACATTTAAGGGTAAATCTTAGCTTTGACTTGACTAGAAAATAAATAGAGCATAAATGGGTAAGATGAGGGAAAGAAATGAGCTAGGACCAGTGACCCAACGGCACATCCACCAACATACACTCATCCTTTTTCTGCTCTCCACGGCTATGGCCTTTGTAGCTGGCTTGGATGGAGGTAAAGAGTGTCCTGATATGACAAAGTCTCTAAAAAGTTCCTGGCTATGAGGAAGGTAAGGGCATATGCTGTAATTCAAGAGATAACCAAGTTGACTAACCCATTTCTTTAAATCATTCATTCTTTTATTCAGTCACTGACTCTCTAGTGTCTTCAACGTTTAAATGTTATGTTTGTTTGGACAGAGAAGGAAGGAAAGAGTGACATCAATAATTAAATATCAACTGTAGGGAGAGGCAGTAATGAGACACATCGTCCTTATAACATCATTCGCACAAAAACATGCCTGGGCTGCAGCTTCTGATTGAAGTCACTTATTTCAAGAGGTTTTCCCACCACTAATAACTCTGCCAGGATCTGATGTAAACCAGTCCACACTAGATTTTATGAGATTTCTTTTAAAAAGCAAAAAAACCTTCCTTTGTTCAGTCAAAGCTTTCCTAGACTATAATGGAACGAGGGAAAAGCCAATATCCAATTAGCATCATCATATTTTAGCAAGCATCTGAGATCTACATCTGGTTTGAATTAATTTGGGATGGTCAATAATTATCATTTGACCCTTATTTGTCAAAGTTGAGTCCCAGCAGTTACTAGTTCTAGTTTACATAACATGCAACCAATAATAATGCTAAGGTTTATTGAGTTCTTATTACTTGCCAGTGCCAGGCATCCTCAAACGTTTTAAACAGGGGGCCAATTCACTGTCCCTCAGACCGTTGGAGGGCCGGGCTATAGTTTTTTTAAAAAAAACTATGAACAAATTCCTATGCACACTGCACACATCTTATTTTAAAGTAAAAACAAAACGGGAATACAATTCACACCAATTCATTTGGCCCGCGGGCCGTAGTTTGAGGACCCTGTGCCAGTCCCTCACTGAGCAAAGATTCTCATTTACATTGCTAATGTAGGTGAACTGTAGCTTTCAGCTGTGATTGGGTTGCGGAGTGGGTGTGGATCAACTAATTAAAGAGAGCAATTTGGGTGGCACCAGTGGCTCAGTGGGTAGGGCGCCAACCCCATATACTAAGGGTGGCGGGTTCAAACTTGGCCCCAGCCAAACCACAACAACAACAAAAAATAGCCGGGTGTTGTGGCGGGCTCCTGTAGACCCAGCTACTCAGAAGGCTAAGGCAAGAGAATCACCTAAGCCCAAGAGCTGGAGGTTGCTGTGAGCTGTGACACTATGGCACTCTACCTAAGGTGACAGCTTGAGACTGTCTCAAAAAATAAATACTAAATAAATAAAGAGAGCAATTTAAGTGCAGAATCTCAAGAAAGTGATGCATAAATACCTTAAAACATTCTATTTTAATTCAAAAAATGTATAAAATTCTATTTATCTTCCAATTTCTCTCTTTCTTTTTTTTTGTGTGAGAAAGTCTCACTTTGTCATTCTTGGTAGAGTGCTGTGGTATCACAGCTCACAGCAAACTCCCAACTTTTGGGCTTAAGAGATTCTCTTGCCTCAGCCTCCTAAATAGCTAGAATTACAGGTGCCTGCCACACGCTTGGCTATTTTTTGGTTTCAGTTGTCATTGTTGTTTGGCAGGCTGGGGCTGGATTTGGACCTGCCAGCTCCAGTGTATATGGCTGGCGCTCATAGCCTCTGAGCTACAGGCGTTGAACCTGTCTGCCAATTTCTTGATGCTTAGCCAAGGAATTTTTTTCTAGTATATGTCTGCTGAATGGAGTTGTGCTTTAGATTCTTTTGCTTTCTTTTGTTTTTGCCTTTCTTAAGCCACACCCATAATTCATAGTGTACAGTGGAACATTTGATTTTTTTAGAGAGTACCAGGGAACACTTGCGAAACATCCTTTTAATATATTTTTTAATTTTAATTTAATTTTATTTATTATTATTTTCTCTTGCCTCAGCCTCCCAAGTAGCTGGGACTACAGGTACCCGCCACAACACCCGTTTGTTGTTTTTTTTTTGCAGTTTTTTTGGCTGGGGCCTGGTTTGAACCTGCCACCTCCAGTTTATGGGGCTGGCGCCCTAATCCTTTGAGCCACAGGCACTGCCCAACACCTGGTTATTTTTTGTTGCAGTTTGGCCAGGGCTGGGTTTGAACCCACCACCCTTAGTATATGGGGCCAGCACTCTACTCACTGAGCTGCAGGAGCTGCCTAGAAACATCTTGAACACAAACTATCTCTAGATTTTCAGGATTTTTCTCCCAGTCTTTTCCAGCCATCTAATTTACACAATTATCTTTCTTTTTCTTTTTCTTTTTTTTTTAAGATATCATCTCACTTTCTTGCCCCCGTAGAGTGCCAGCAAACTCTTGGGCCCAGGCAATTCTCTTGCTTCAGACTCCCGAGTACCTGGGACTTACAGGCTCTTGCCGAAACGCCTGGCTATGTATACACATATGTACATATATATATATACACATATCTTTTTTAGAGACGGGGTCTCACTGTTGCTCAGTTGGTCTGGAACTCTTGGGCTCAAGTGATCCACCCACCTCAGCCTCCCAGAGTGCTGGGATTACAGGCGTGAGCCATCTCGCCCACTATCTTTCAATGATTTACCCTTCCTGAGATTTTCAAAAGCATTTAAGAGGGTTTTTCTAAGTTTGCATGCATTTACATCTCTTTAATTAAATGAACTAACTATAATGACAAGTACAATGGCATAAATAGTGTTGGGAATAAACACAATGACTTGTTGAGATTTGTAAATTAAGTGGTGAGGCAGACGTGTGCACACATAGGAACAGTGAATGGATGACTAGTCCATACTTCTCAGTTATTCCTAGAAATATTGAGAAGTCCAGATATTTGTGGAAGGTTACAGAGCCAAAGGTAAAAGACTATTCCAAGGCGTGAGACCAAAGGAAAATAGAGGCCCGGTTTGTGCAATTAAAATGGCTTTTATTCCACCTGGGTACAGGTAGGGTGAGCTCTCCAATTGAGGAGAAATCTACATGTGGGTAATGGCAGATGAGGGATTTAAAGGGCAAGGGAGACAAAGATTGGTCTGTCCACCACTTCCTGGGAGGGACAGACACTCGATTCTTCCAGGTGGGTTAGTTCTACCTGGGCAGGTTAGCCTCACTTGGGCGGGTACACCTGGTTCTGTCAATTTAACCTCTCTAAGCCTCTGTTTCTTCATCTTCAAAATGAAGGAAATAATAGTCCCTACTTCCACGGTTGCTACTGGGATCAAGTAAAATCAATCATGGAAGGTATTGGCACACGGAGGAAGCTCAGTAAATAACACTTTAGGAAAAAAAACAACAAAAAAAGGAAAGCCAATCCATTTCTTCCCATTTCTCCCCTGTGCTCACTGTTGTGATCAGAGACATTTTTTCTTGCTTCCCCACTCATGGTTCAGCTTATTCTTAAATCCTACCTAATGCTTCATTTGGCTTCCCCATACTGATTCTTCCCTTCTAATAACTTAACCACCTACACCACACTATTCAATTCATTTCAATATCAAATTCTCACCCTAAGCAAGTATTTAAAAAATCATAGCCTCAGGCACCTGTGAACAGCTGACCCCAAAGACTGTTCTTTAAGGAAATCCCTTGCTAACTTCCCGTAAGGACATGCAAATTGTACCTATATCTAGCACCTAAAACTAGGGCCTATCTGAGTCCACACTAATAATGAATTACAAGTTTACCTTACAGGTAAGAGAACTGGAAATAAGGCAGAATCAGACGTTCTTCCCCCTACTCAGAGATGTCTACATAATTAACGTTTCCTTTATTCCCACTTTATGTGAAGTATAGATTTCCTGGGACTTACAAGAATGTAGCCACTACCTCTTCAGGCTCCCTTGCCCCTGTCTTTTTCTAGTCTCTGTATGCCTTTAAAACGCTGACGGTGGCCAGGCATAGTGGCTCACGCCTGTAATCCTAACACTCTGGGAGGCCAAGGCAGGTGGATTGCTTGCCTCAGGAGTTCAAGACCAGCATGAGCAGCAAGAGGAAGACCTGTCTCTATTAAAATTAGAAAAACTACAGGTGCCTATAGTCCCAGCTACTGGAGAGGCTGAGGCAAGAGGATCACTTGAGTCTGGGAGTTTGAGGTCTCTGTGAGCTATGATGATGCCATGGCACTCTACCCTGGATAACAGAGTGAGACTCTGTTTGGAAAAAAATTAAAAACAAATAATAAATAAATAAAAGTGCTGAAGAGTCCCCTTCAGAAAAACAGCCACAGCATGTTTGTTTTTCCCAGGAGCATCTTCAAAATCTTGACTTAATAAATCTCCCTTGATTGAGATTTTTGCCTCAGTCCTTTATGTGGGTTGACCCAAGGCTGTAGTCAAAATGCAGAGATAAAATGAAGAATATGACACATACTCTGTCTTCAACATTTAATTTCCAGTTTAGTTAGTGATATAAAAGAAATACACAATTGGACTTCATTAAAATACAAAAATGTATTTTTCAAAGATGGCATAATGAGAGAGGATACCCAGGAAGGGTGAGGTCTAGAACAGAGGGCTTCTCAAGGAGACCCCAAGGATACATCTGTGGGGTCCTCTGCATGGTGACTCAACTCTTATGAATTTGTAGAAACTTAACTTCCTGGGACGTGGAAATTTCTGCTTCTGTGAAATCCTGTAGTTGTACGGGGGTTGGAACAGCTTCTCCCACTTGATTCAAACTGACCAATGAGAAAGGCACCCATGGGTTGGGCTTTTTTGACATTCCCTATTGAGATAAAAGGGAATGACCAAGTCAGCTGGGGAGCATGGCCATTTTGAGATTTTTAGATTTGCCATAGCTCTGCCAGCTGGAAAAAAAGCCTTTTTGTTAAATATGGTGTTTGGGGGTTCGTTCTCTCCAATGGGCCTCGTCTTCCTGCGACACTAAGACTATAAAAAGGCAAGTTACAGACTGCAGGTAAGTTTTCTTGTAGTGTATGTCTGACAAGATTTATATCCAGAATATATAAAGAATTTCTGCAAATCATTGAGGAACAGAAGACTTGAATAAATACTTCACAAAAGAGGATATGGCCAATAAAAGTGTGTTTCACACCATTAGTCATCAAGGAAATTTAAATGAATAGCAAAAAATTAGCAACAGAATTTCTTTTTCTTTTTCTTTTCTTTTCTTTAGTTTCAGGTTAAAGTGAGGGTATAAGCAACTAGGTTACACTGTTTACATTTGTTAGGTAGAGTCTCTCTCATAGTCTGTCCTCCACCCCAGAGGTGTGCCATATGCCCTTAAGTGGGAGCACAAGAGTGGTCAAGCTTATGGAGCTACTGGAGCTCTTTCACTGCTAGTCAGAGTTACCAAAAGCTGGACACTTGTCCATGAGGCCACATCAGAAGAACAAGGACAAGTGGTTGAGAAGGAAAGAGAACATGTTACTTTGCTGGAAAAGGAGGAAAATGTCATACTATCATCTCAAAGTACCAAATTTCTAATTTATAAGAAGAAATGCAGAACTTTTAAGAGGGGGGCTCAGTTCGAGGTTATTGTCATTCAACTGCAGTTTACTGTTCTTCTCTTCTGATGTCCAAAGAAGACAAATCTGGGAACTCCACCAACTTGCAAGGCCCACCCAGGACAAGCAGCTGGGCCTCCGTCCTGATAGTTCAGCTGAGCCATCTCCTACAGAACAAAGAACAAAAACCATTCCCCTGACCCTTTGACCACTGAGGCAGGGATGGAGGTCTCAGTTCCCCAAGAGAGGGGAACATGTTAAAGAGACAGAAACCATTTTGCCATTTTTTTTTTAGGCCATTCTCTCTGTGACATTGGTACGACCAGTTTAGAAAACTGGCAACATCTACTACTTCTAAACAAATACATGCTCTGTTATTCATCAATTCCACTTCAGTTTTATAATTTTTTAAAGTTGAAATATACATAGCAAAAACATACATATAAAACTGTTCACAGCAGTATTATTCATTATACGCCTAAACTAGAGAGCACCCAAATATGTATTGACAGAAAAATGGATAAATTGTGACATATTCATATAATAAAATATCACATGTCAATGAAAATGACAAACTATTGCTACACCGAAACATGAATTAATTTCACAAGTGTAATACTGAGTGAGGGAAGCCAGACACAAAAGCATTTCAGCTGTAGGATCCCACTGTCCATAGTAAAATATATAAAAGCAGCCAGAACTAATCGATGGTGCTTTGTCAGAATAATGATAACCTCTGGAAATAATGAGAAGAGGGAAACTAAAGGAAGTCTCTGCATGGTTGTAAGATAAGTATTTTCAATTTGTAAAGAAAAAAATCATTTGTGCACTTTTCTGTATGTTATGTATTATAAAAATCTGTAATGAAAAGAGACTGTATTAGCTGTTGAGGGAAAAATAAGGCCAGGTGGTGGAGGTGGCTCACTCCTGTAATCCCAGCATTCTGGGAAGCCATGGCAGGAAGATCCCTTAAGCTCAGGAGTTTGACATCATTCTGAGCAAGAGTGAGACCTCATTTCTACTAAAAATAGAAAAATCAGCTGAGCATTGTCATGGATGCCTGAAGTTCCAGCTACTCAACAGGGAAGGCCAGAGGATTGCTTGAGCCCAGGAGTTAGAGGTTGCTGGCACCACAGTACTCTAGCCTGGGCAACAGAGTAAGACTCTGTCTCAAAAAAATAAGATGAGCATAAGGAAAAATCTTAAAAGTATTGAAGGCCCAGTTTTTTATTTATTTATGTATTTATTTATTTTTCCATTTTTATTTATTTGTTTTTTAATTCTTCTTTTTTTTACAGCTTTTGGCCAGGGCTGGGTTTGAACCCTCCACCTCTGGCAAATGGGGCCAGCGCCCTACTCTGTGAGCCACAGGCACCACCCTGAAGGCCCAGTTTTTTGGCCATAAAAGAATTGTAAACGACAAGTGGTAGAGCTAGAGGGACTATATCAGGATGGAAGAAATCATGGTAGGTAGAAAAAGATGAGGTGGAAGATTACAAGAGAAGAGCATTCCTTTAGGCACATGCTTTGAACAGCTAGGACAAAGATACAGCAAATGCCAAAAAAACAGCAAATATTTCAGTTTGGCTGGAGAATCAGGCCAAAACAATGAGAAAAAATAGGTTATAATTTCATGTGTAGGGCCTTGAAAATCAGGCTGAGGAATATGAACTCTATTCAATAGGAAATATGGACTGTGAATGGTGGCTCACACTTTTAATCCCAGTACTTTGGAAGGCTGAAGTGGGAGAATCACTTGAGACCAGGAGCTTGACACCAAGCTGGGCAACATAGCTAGACCCTATTTCTAAAAAAAAAATTTTTTTAAATTAGCCAGGCATGGTGTCATGTGCCTGTAATCCTAAAACTTTAGAAGATAAGGTGTGAATATTATTTAAACCCAAGAGTTTGAGGATGGCTGGGCGTGGTGGCTCACACTTATAATCTCAGCACTTGGGAGGCTGAGGCAAGTAGATTACCTGAGCTCACAGGTTCAAGCCCAGTCTGAGCAAGAGCGAGACCCTGTCTCTAAAGAAAAAATAGCCAGGTGTCATGGCAGGTGCCTGGAGTCCGAGCTACTTGAGAGGCTGAGGCAAGAGTATCACTGAAGAACCCAAGAGTTTGAGGTTTCTGTGAGCTAAGATGTCATGGCACTCTACTAAGGTGACCAAGTCAGACTCTGCCTCAAAAAAAAAAAAAAAAAGTTTGAGGCTGAAGTGAGCTGTGATTGCACCATTGCACTCTAGCCCTAGGAAACAGACCTTTTCTTTAAAAAAAAAAAAAAAGTTCCAGGCACCATGGCTCATATCTGTACTTCTAGCACTCTGGGAGTCCGAGGCAGGTGAATTGCTTGAGCAGGTGTAGATTACTTGAGCTCATGAATTTGAGACCAGCCTGAGCAAGAGCCAGTAAAATATTGTCTCTACTACCAATGGAAAAACTAGCCATCCAAGACTCCATCTGGAGTCAACTTTTGTAAGTGGTGACAGGTGCGAGCTCAGTTTCAGTCTTTTACATGTGTTTTTTCAGTTCTCCCAGCACCATTTATTGAATAGGGATTCTTTTCCCCAATGTATGCTTTTGTTTGGTTTACCAAAGATCAGATGCCTATAAGAGCCTGGTTTCATTGCTTGGTTTTCTTTTTTGGTTCCATATGTCCATGTCTCTATTTTTGTGCCAAAACTATGCTGTTTTGATCACTGTGGACTTAAAATGTAACTTAAAGTCTCATAGAGTGATGCCTCCAGCTTTGTTTTTATTACAAAAAATAGCCTTGGCTATATAGTATTTTTTCTGGTTCCATATAAAACAAAGAACTATTTTTCCAGTTCTTCTAAGTATGATGTTGGCATTTTAATGAGGATTTCATTGAACCTACAGATTGCTTTGGGTAGCATAGACAATTTCACAATGTTGATTCTTCCCAGCCATGAGCATGGTATGTTCTTCCATTTGTTGATATCTTCTGCTATTCCTTTTCTTAAGGTTACATAATTCTCTCTCTCTCTCTTTTTTTTTTTTTTTTTTTCCGCAGTTTTTGGCTGGGGCTAGGTGTGAACCAGCTACCTCTGGTATATGGGGCCAGTGCCCTACTCCTTTGAGCCACAGGCACCGCCCCTCATAATTCTCTTTATAGAGATTCTTCACCTCTTTTGTTAAGTATATTTCTAGGTATTTCATTTTCTTTGAAGCTACTATGAAGGGGATTGTATCCTTGATTAGCTTCTCAACTTAACTGTTATTGGCCTATACAAAGGCTACTGATTTGTGGACATTAATTTTATACCCCAAAATGTTCCTGTATTTCTTGATCACTTCCAGGGGTGTTGTGGTTGTCTCTGGGGTTCTCTAAGTATGAGATCATATCATTGGCAAAGAGTGAGAGTTTGACCTCTGACCCATTTGGATGCTCTTTATAGCTTTCTCTTGCCTGATTGCATTAGTTAGAATTTCCAGAACTATGGCTTTTTTTTTTTTTTGAGACAGAGCCTCAAGCTGTTGCCCAGCCTCCTAGTAGCTGGGACTACAGGTGCCTGACACAACGCCCAGCTATTTTTTGGTTGCAGCTCTCATTATTGTTTGGCGGGCTCAGGCTGGATTTGAACCTGCTAGCTCAGGTGTATGTGGCTGGCGCCTTAGCCGCTTGAGCCACAGGTGCCGAGCCTCTAGAACTATGTTGAATAGTAGTGGTGATAGAGGATATCCTTGTTTGGTTCTAGTTATAAGTGGAAAAGCTTTTAGTTTTATTCCATGCAGTATGATATTAGTTTTGGGTTGTCATAGATGGCTTCAATCAGTTAAAGAAATGTGCCACTGGGCGGCACCTGTGGCTCAGCGAGTAGGGCGCCGGCCCCATATACCGGGGCTGCAGGTTCAAACCCGGCCCTGGCCGAACTGCATCAAAAAATAGCCGGGCGTTGTGGCGGGCACCTGTAGTCCCAGCTACTGGGAGGCTGAGGCAAGAGAATCACCTGAGCCCAGGAAGTGGAGGTTGCTGTGAGCTGTGTGAAGCCATGGCACTCTATGGAGGGTGATAAAGTGAGACTCTGTCTCTACAAAAAAAAACAGAAAAAACAAAGAAATGTGCCACCTATGCCTACATTTTTAAGTATTCTTATTAGAAAAAGATGATGAATTTTGTCAAATGCTTCTTCTGTATCTATTGAGAAGATCACATGTTCTTTGTTTTTGCTTCTATTTATGCAGTGAATTACATTTATGGATTTGTGTATGTTAAACCAGCTTTGCATCCCTGAGATGAAGCCTACTTGATCATGATGTATCATTTTTTAACATGTAGCTATAATCTATTGACTACAATTTTATCGAGTATTTTTGCATAAATACCGATTAGTGAAATAGGTCTGTAGTTCTCCTTTTTATTTATTTATTTATTATTTTGAGACAGAGCCTCAAGCTGTCACCCTGGGTAGAGTGTCGTGGCATTACAGCTCACAGCAACCTCCAATTCCTGGGCTCAAGCGAGTCTCCTGCCTCTGCCTCCCAAGTAGCTGGGA